>JAQQSZ010014481.1:0-11504 GCA_028646595.1 Phalanger gymnotis
TCCAGCACTGCTGCTCTTCAGCAATGGTCTTAGCTGTTCGTTGTTTGTGCTGTTGTTTGCCACTTCCCCTGGGGGTGCAAGGGTATGTCTGGGCTCCTGGTGTTGACCCCTGCTGTCTCTGCCCCTCTGGGACTCAGGAACTGCCACTGCTCAGCCACCGAAACCCCACTTCTATTTTCTCTATTCCAGAGTTTTTCCTGAGGAATTCTCAGGGTCAGGGGGGAAGGGGTGATTAGAGCCCTTTACCTGGCCATTATGTCTCCTGGAAGTTCAAGAAGACATGCTTCATACCTTTGGGCTGCAAGCCTCAGAAGTTGATGTCTCCTGGCTGGTGGCATTACGCTGCTGCTGCCTCATGTTCCTTCCACAGACTCCCATCTGGAGGCCTGAGGATGTCTTCTGGTTTCAGGTGCCCAGCTTTCTCCTAGCCTGTCTTGCTGTTTGGTTTGAGCAGCTTCTTTCACTTTGGTGCTGTATGGAGCAGCTCCACAAGCCAAGCACTCTCCCAGCCCACAGATTTGTCCTGTCGGCCTTTCAGACTCTCCTGACTTGGAAATTTACCCCACTCAGACTGCTCATGGTTTCTAACACTCTAAAATCTGCTCAAATTCACTGTTTTAAATGTATGTGACAGAGCTTGTGAGAGAGCTCCAGTAAGATGCTGTTTTCATGTGGCCATTTTGGCTCCACCACCCAAAACCAAAACATTTATTCAAACACCAGAAAGCCAAATCCCAACACCAGAAAGCCAAATCCATCCTAACAACAAATAAATCTATACACATTATCAATGCAGGGGGAACTGCTATCCCCAAGCCTGTTAGGTCCTTCCCACAAACAAGGGCAAAAGTACTCTCTTTCTCACTCATGCTAGCTGCTCCATGTCTTTCTCTTTCCCAGCTTTGACTGCTCACACAGCAACTTCCTGTTCTACCCCTTCTGGATCCACCCATTCAGCAAGCTCCTCCCACAACAAGCTCATGTGACTCAGGCTTCCATGAGACTCAGACAGTCACATGGGCCTATTAATGGATGAGTAGATCTTCAAATTGTACTAGCATTACAACAATATAAACCAATATCTTTGTGGAACAGAATGTCTTGAGAAAACATTTCTTTTTTATGGGAAGGTGATCAGTGAATAGAGAATCACCATATCCTTAAAGAAGAAAATAAACCCTTCCTTAGAAAATTGAGGCATATCTAACCATATTCTACAAGGGAGAAAAACAATGGTGGTTTATCAGACCCTATGTGCCTAGTTTGTTAAAACAGATAATAAAGGTATGCATTCGATTTGCTTTTCCAATTGAACTGGTTATCCACAGGAGGTCTGATTTCTAGTTGTGGCTCTGCAGCCATCATTATGTGTGACTTTGGGCAAGTTACTTCATCTCTGTAGACCTCAGCTTTTTCATCAGCAAACTGATGAGGTTAGACTAGCTATACTGCTAGGTGTCTTCCAGGACTAACATCCAATGCTTGAGAAGTCACACCAGAAGGCAGGAGGTATGAAAATGATATTGCATCTGGATAGTGATGATGGAGGAGGTGGAGTCTGAAACCTCAATAGGATAGAGGTTGGTTCTTTCTTCAGGATTATTGCTTGCTTAGATCTGAACTGATTCTATCTCCTTTCCCCCACTGTTCAACTGTCTAGATACCTTTACTGTGATAACAGAGCTTTAAGATCAGTTAGATTGGGACATGCCAGAGAAATATCTATAGGCTTACCATCTGCTCTTCCAATATCTCTTCCAATATCCCCTCCAGACCTCTGGGCATTCCCTTTTGACCTAAGGATTACTGCATTTTGTCATCCACAGTGCTTTGCTGGCAAAAGGGTTGTGGGTAAGATAGAGGGTGGTAGGCAATATACGCCTCTAAAATGCCTTCAGCCTCTAAGTCTCTATAACTCTATACCACCCCTGCAGCTGCTCTGAGAGCACTGCCAAGCCTGCTATTTATTCCACTTTAGCTGCTTCTGCCGTATCTCCTCCTAGTGCTAGCACTCACTGCACCCTGCTGATCAGCTGTTTTTCTTCTAGCTGTCAGCTCTTTACCTTGAATCAAATACTGTACTTTGCCCTTTGCTGGAAGGCATATCCAAGCATATAACAGCAGTGTTGCATATAGTAATGTGCATGAGGCAACCCAGACCTACACAGCCTGTCTAGACAGCCTGCTATGTCTGCTCTGCTGAGGAACTTGGGAGCCTAGTCATTTCATTCTGAAACATCTGTCATCAACTTTCCCAAAACCTCTGGAAAGAGCTCTAGCTAAATGACTGCCTGACACAAATCTCAACTTCTAAACAATTTTTGTAGCCATTTTTGTCTATTCAGTTACTTGGGGTGAAAGGAGGGCACTTGGAAAGCTTGAAAATCACTATCAAGTGTACAGGTCTCATAGTCAGCAAACATTTGTTGAATAAGTAAAGAATCTGTGCCCTAGATCCAAGAAATCCATCATTCATAGGGAATTGACTCCTAAAAGCATATGAAATGGAATGGAGAGAATAAAAGAAAGGAGAGGAGAGACAGAAAAGAGGAAAGGAGAAGTATATATCAAATGTTTACTGTGTGCCAAACAGTTTGGAATTTGGTGGCATGACAGGAATAAGAATTCTGATCTGAATCTCGGCACCATAGACCTTCCACTACCTTTTGTAGAGCCTTCCATAAATGAGGCCTAATGTATTTATATATGCCACTAATCAAACCTAAAAGCTAAACTTTCTCACCTAGGAGAATGTTGGAGATGGAGATGGGAGCAAGAAAGGATCTTAAAGCCTCTATAAATCCTGAGGTTTCCTGATTGTAAGAAAATTTTCTTAGACTACAAAATTTTAGATACGAAGATCGCTGGATCTTTCTCTATTCGTTTTCACATTTATAAAAGGTTGTCCTCTATGATCCTGTCTAGCTCTAAATCTGTTCTCCTAAGATCCTATAAGGAAAAAAAAACAAAGGTTTCAAGTATGGAATCAGCCAATTAGAGACTTATTGGAAATAAAATCTTTTGAATTTGTCTTTGGTGGTCTCTTACTCTTTCTTTCATCACCCTCATCTATTCCTCCTACCACCTGTCCTTTCCCCTCCCAGGTTTCTCTCCTGTTCCCCATTCCCACAAGGCCTAGCTCTTGGTTGGCTAGTGCCTGATAAAATCATCTCTAGATTAGTATCTAAATTTCTTCATATGTGCAGTGAAACTTAAAAAATGTTAAAAGTTCCAAAGCATCATTTTTAGTGCAAATTCAGGCACTATTGCTGTAGGCTGCTACAGGAGGTATTTTGGGGGCTGGGAAAGTGTGTAGAGGGGATTTATGCTTAAGGTGAGAATTAAGCTGACATCATTTTTCAGGTGTCTTCTCATTTTAGGCACTCAAATACAATAGACACTTCACTTCATTTTTAAGGCCAATAATTAGTGGCGATGGCAAGCAATATTACTATGAATAATAATGTAAATTCACATGCACATAACACCCTAAGATTTTAAAAGTACTTTCATACATTTGTTCTTCAAAACAACCTTGTAAGGTAGGTTCTATTTTTATTCCTATTTTACAGATGAGAAAACTGAGTTTGAGAAAAGTTAACTGATTTGTCCAAGATTATATATTCAGGCACTATGGCAACAACAACAATAAGAACAACAAAGTTGTTGGGCTAGGATACCACTGAGGTTCTCAGTTCTTCTACATCGATAGAGTCACATTTTCTTCTTAATTTGAATCTTCTCCAATCTGATGAGTTAAGAATAACTTGGGTAATGGCATACAGGGAGGAAATGGAAACATTTCCACTATCCACTGCCTAGAATATCTGATTACCCCATTCTGCCATTCTCTCTCTCTGTCTCCATCTCTCTGTCTCTGTCTCTCTGTGTCTCTCTGTCTCTGTTTCTGTCTGTCTGTCTCTTGTCTCACTGTCTCTCTCTCTGTCTCTCTCTCTCCTCTCTCTCTCTCTCTCTCTCTCTCTCTCTCTCTCTCTCTCTCTCTCTCTCTCTCTCTCTCTCTCTCTTTCTCTGTCGCTCCTTATTGTAAGGACCATCATCTCCTGATGTTTTCTGAACCATTCCCACCAATCCTCCTGAGTTATCGTTATAGTTGATGATTGATTCAATCGAGAATTATTTCAACTGCTCCCTTCCAATGCAGGCTCCCTCATTTTCCTCCCAACCCTGAAGAACCATCCAGACATCTGTCAGCTGGCACCTTAAAGCTTTCATTTCTATGGAATCCAATTGTTTTAAACCCCTGGGGTCCAAGTATCTTCAGTTCCCTATACAATTACCCATTCAGTCCCTTCTATTCTTCCTAACCACTAGCTGTCAAAAACACCTCATAACACACAGGAAGGGGGCAGCTTAAGTGGCACAGCAAATAACATACTGGACATGGAGTTAGGAAAATTCATATTCATGAGTTCAAATCTGGCCTCAGATACTTACAACTTGTGTGACCCTGGGAAAATCATTTAACCTTGTTTGCCTCAGTGTCTCATCTGTAAAATGAACTGAGGAAGGAAATGGAAAACAACTCTAGTACCTTTTCCAAGAAAACCCCAAATGGAGAGTCAGACACAATGGAAATAACTGAACAACGACAACCTACAGGAGAGAAAGAGGTAAAAAGGGGAAACTATCATTGAGTTGAGGCACCCAGAAGAGTAAAGTTGACAGCTCATGGTTAAGAAAACAGACTCCACTGTACCACTTGCTGCAGGAAGGCTCCTAAAATCACAGGTTTCATCTCTTTGCTTATATAGATTAACCTAAATTTCTCAATATTGACACAGTCCTCCCTTCCTAAACTGTATTTTATTTACTTTTTATTAATTTTAATGTTACATTTTGTCTCTCCTGACCAAATTTATAGTCTTTGAAAACAGGGACTGCTTTGTTCTTATGTTCGTATGCTTATCACTTAGCACAGTGCCATATTAAAATATTTTATATTTTATATATCTGTGTATGTGTATATATGTGTATATGTACACACATGTCTGTTTGTATAGATATGCGTATAATTAAATTACATATTTTAATTATAGCTATAGTATTAGAATCTAAAATAATATAATTATATTACAAATGGAATAGATAATTAGTTATCTGATATTAAATATTCATATACTACATGATTGCATATTATATAATATATTTAGTATTATTATATAGTGTATATAGTATGTATAGTAGCATTATAGTATATAATAATAGCATAAAATTATATTATAATACTATAACTTATAATTAAAATGTAATATACATAGTTTGCATTATGTAGTCAAATAATTATGTATACATATATAAGTAATATATACATTAATATTAAACACATTTATACACATACAGATAACCACATATAGATGGATAGAGATGGAAATTTAAATGCAGAGATATATAAAATGAAAAAACACTCTCTCCCTTTGCAAACATTGCCCCTGGTGAAAATAGATAATATTCTCTTCAAGCTATGTAGCTTACCTACAAAGAAAGGAAGTCTGATGATAGCAATAATGTGAAAGAGTATATTATGAGGAGTTATTATAAGGAGTTATTATTCTCAATTATATGCCAATAAATTTAAGAATTTAAGTGAAATGGAAGAATGTAGTTATATTTATGAAAATACAAATTACCTAGGTTAGCAGAAGAGGAAACAGAATATCTAAATAGACCTATTTTAGAAAAAAAGAAATTGAACAGTCCATAAATAAGCTACCTAAGGGAAAAGTACCAGGATTGGATGGATTTACAAGTGAATTCTATGAAACATTTAAAAATCAACTAACTCCAATGTTAAATAAATTGTTTGGAATTCTAAATAAAGAAAGGATCCTACCAAACTCTTTCAAAGAAACAAATATGATATTATTACCTAAATCAAGAAGGGTAAAAACAGATAAAGAAAATTATAGACCAACTTCATTAATGAATATGGATGCAAAAATCTTAAATAAAATGCTGGCTAAAAGGTTACAACCACGTATTTCAAAGATTATACAGTATGGTCAAGTGGGACTTACACCAGGAATGCAGGGATCATTTAATGTAAAGAAAACTGATAACATAGCTAATTATATCAATAATAAAAGTAATGTATATATTATATGTATATATTATAAAATATTATTATTATTAGATGCAGAAAAAAAGCTTTTTTATAAAGTTCAGCACTTACTTCTATTAAAAGTGTTTGAAAGTATTAGTACAAATGAATTTTTCCTTAAATTGCTACAAAGCATTTATCTAAAACCATCAGCAAGCATTATTTGTAATGGGAATAAAACAGAAGCCTTCCCAGTGAGATGAGGAGTTAAACATGGATGCTCATTGTCCCCAGTATTATTCAATATTGTATCAGAAATCCTAGCAATAGCACTAAGAGAAGAAAAAGAAATAGAAGGTGTCAGAATAGGGAATGACATAACAAAACTATCTCTTTTTGCAGATAAAATGATGATATGCTTGGAAAAACCCAAATATTCAACTAAAAAGTTAGTTGGAACAATTAATATTTTTAGCAAAGTAGAAAGATATAAAGTAAATCCATATAAATCATCAGCATTCCTATATATCACAAACAAAAGTTTGCAAGAAGAGTCAGTAAAAGATACTACATTTAAAATAAACCTAGATAGTATAAAATGCCAAAACAAACCCCAGGACTACATAAACTAAATTATAACAAAACAACTTTTTTCCGTGAATAAAATCAGATTTATATAATTGGAGAATTATTAGTTGTTCATGAGTAGGCATGGCCAATATAATAAAAATGATGATTTTACCCAAATTAATTTATAGATTTAATGCCATCTCAAATAAATTATGAAAAATTATTTCACTAAACTAGACAAAAATTAAATTTATTTGGAAGTACAAAAAGTATGAATATCAAAGGAAAAAATGAAAAAAATGTGAAGGAAGGAGGTTTAGCAGCACCAGATCTTAAAATATATTATAAGGCTGTAATTTTCAAAATTATTTGGTACTGACTAAAAAATAGAAATGATAAATCAGTGGAATAGAATAGACATATAATTTATGGCAGCAAATTAACATGATAACCCTGTATTTGACAAGCATAAAAACTTGAGATTTTGGGATAAGCATTCATTATTTGGTAAAAATTGTTGGGAAAACAAGAAAGCAGTGTCTCAGAAACTGGACATAGACCAATGTCTTACACTATTTACCAAGATAAGATCCAAATGGATATATTACCTAGATATAAAGAGAGATATTGCCATATAATTAGAAAACCATGGAACATATTTGTCAGATTTATGGATAAGCAAACAATTTATAAATAAACAAGAGATGGAGAGTAAAGTTAGGTGTAAAATGAATAATTTTAAATACATTAAATTAAAAGAAGATTCTGCACAAAGAAAACAAATGGAGCCAAGACCAGAAGGAATTCACAAAATTGGGGGAAATATGTATAGACAATTTCTCAGATAAAGGCCTCATATCTAAAACACATAGAAAATTTTGTCAAATCTATAAGAATATGAGTCATTCCCCAATTGATAAATGGTAAAAGGGCATGAACAGGTAGCTTTGCAAATGAAGAAATCAAAACAATTTATAATCATAAGAAAAAATGCTCTTGGTCATTACTGATTAATGAAATGAAAATTAAAACAACCTTGAGATACCATTTTACATCTACCAGATTGTCTAAAGTGATTGAAAGGGTAAAAGATCAATGTTGGAGAGAATATGGAAAAATTGGAACACTAATTCATTGTTGGTGGAATTGTGAACTGATCCAACCATTTTGGAGAGAATTCTGGAATTATACTCCAAGAGTTATTAAACTACCTTTACCCTTTGACCCAGCAACAGCACTAGTAGGTTAATTTCTAAAAATGAATAGGGAAAAAGAAAAAAGAACCTATATGTTCTAAAAAGTTTATAGCAGCTCTCTTTGTGGTAGCAAAGAACTAGAAATTGTGGGGATGTCCATCAATTGAGGAATGGCCGAACAAGTTGTGGTATATGATTGTGAAAGAATAGAAAAGAAAAGAAATAATGAGCTCAATGATTCTAGAAAAAACATGAGAAGACTCACAGTAAATAATGAACAGCAAAATAAGCAGAACCAAGAGAAGATCATATACAGTAATAGCAATATTGTTTTAAGAATGACTTTGAGTCAATAAGTGTGTTGGTAAGCAAAATGGCCTTTGTTTTCTTTGAGTAACTCAGTGTATTTCATTAAGCCTCACTAGGGGCTAAGCCCCAGACCCAAAGCCCCATTAGGTATGGAACCTATGTGGGTGTGGATTGATGACTGAGGTGGGGCCCAAGGTGGGGCTGGCTAAGGGGAGGTGTTAACTCCAGAGCCATGCCCTATTAGGTGTTAACGTAATCTATGTGGTTATGAACCTCCCAGGGTCCTAAGGGGAGGGGCCAACTCAAGAACCAATAAGGTCTGGTCATTCAGACAATGCTTGATGACATCAAAAACACAATAAGAAGAGAGAAGACAGCTTGAAGATTGATTTTCTGTTGGAGCCAGAGACAGCTACAGCCAAAGCTGAAGCAGGAGCTGCGGAATCGTGTGTGGATTGAGAAGTGCCGAGCAAGGACTTGAGGCCAGTGGGTAATCTTCTTACTGGAGAGGGGAAGCATGAATATGATTTGGTTTAATACCATCATGTTTTTCTGTGGCCTCCTGGTTACTCTTGTGAGGCAGACTTATTGGGCCTGGAAGCTTTTGATCAAAATATCAAAATGGGGAGGCTGGTTAATGGGTCTGTTACTCTGGAGCCTGAATAAATGCTTTAATTCTTCTGCCTTCTACTTAGAGAATTCTTTATATCCTGTGGTTCTGAACCATTCAGACATATATGTGATTCTCTTTGAAATCATAAATTCTGCCTTCATAATACAATAAGTTATTTTGACTATTACAAATACCAAAATTGATTATAAAGGGCACATGAAAAAATACGCTATCTGTATCAAGAGAAAGAATTGATAAATACAACTATGTATGGAATAATTTTACATATATAATGTGTGTGTGTTTTTTTCTAATGGTGACCATCTCTAGGGTAGGAAGTTGGGAGGGAAGAAAAAAATGAATTTACATGATAATTGTGTTGTGCATTTAAAAACGGTAGCAAGTTGTACATAATAGATTTACAGTCTCATGTGCAATCATCTTTTTTAATATACTATGTTACAGAAATGCTTGTTTTATTCCATAAATTAATAATAAAATAAATTTTTTAAAAAGAAACTATGTTATAACAGAAAGCACACTTGACTTGTAAACCTGTAGACTTATGTTCTATCTCTGAATCTGTCACTACTTTGACAGGTGGATAGACTACTGGGCCTGGAGTCAGGAAGATCTGAGTTCAAATATTTCCCCACACTCTTAATAGCTGTGTGATCCCAAGGCAAGTCACTTAACCTTTGTCCATCTTGTTTTCCCTAACTGTAATGGGAATAATAATAGCACCTACCTCCCAGGGCTGTTGGGAGTATCAAGCAATCCACTTAGCATGGTACCTAACACATAGTAGGCACTATAAAAATGCTTGATGTTTAATATTATTATTATTATTTTAATTAGTTATATGACCTTAGGAATGTCATTTCTCTGTTCCAGATCTCATTTTCCTCATCTATAAAATAAAGGGGACATTTTTAGCCTTTCTCTGAGGTTTATTTTAGTTCCCACTTTCTAAGACTCTATGGTTGATCATCTTAACAATCAACCTCTTAAATGAGGCTTTTGCTAATTCTCCTCAATTGCTAATTTTTCTGCCACTTAAAATTGCTTTGCGTTATTCAGTACATTAAAAAAAATTACTCAAGTTTCTGTTTGTTTGTTTGTTTTGTGTATGTGTGTGTCCTCCAGGAGAATATGAACTCCTTGATGGCAGAATTTTATTTTCCATTTTAATCTTTGTACCCCTATGCTTGCATAGTTTTATATATATGTGGTAAGTGCTTGATGAGCGGCTAGGAGGCACAATGGATAGAATGCCAGGCCTGGAGTTAGGAAAACTCATCTTCCTTAGTTCAGATCTGGCCTCAGATACTTAACTAGCTGTGTGATGCTAGTCAAGTTACTTAACTCTTTTTGCTTCATTTTCCTCCTCTGTACAATGAGCTGGAGAAGGAAGTGGAAAACCACTCCAGTATCTTTGCCAAGATAATTCCAAAAGGGATCATAAAGAGTGGGACACAACTGAAATGACTCAGCAATAGTGCTTGACAAGTACTCGATGAAGTGAAATGAATATATGTCTTCAAATAATTAATTGAGTCCAAGGGGATGGGTACTAATCCAGGAGGTGGAATATGTATGTATACACATATGTGTTTTGTGTATAGATATATATTATGGTCAGGTTTGTGTGTGTGTATGCTCTCTCAATATAATTGGCCTCTTTTGCAATCCTAAATACTAGTTCATCTAAAACATTTATTTTGGTGGGCGGGGGGTGGTCCATAGGTTTCACTAGACTGCCATAGGCCTCTATGACACAGAAACAGGAGAAGGGAGAAGGAAATAAGCATTTATATGATACCTACTGCATGCTGGACACTGTGCTAAGCACTTTATAAATTTGATCCTCAGAACAACCCTGCAAGCAAGTACTCATATGATCCTTATTTTACACTTGAAGAAACTGAGACAAACAGTGATTAGATGACTTGCCCAGGATCATGCAGCTAGTAAGTGTTGAAGGTCCAATTTGAATTCAGGTGTTCCTGACTCTAGGCTGAGTACTCTAACCACTGAGTTACCTACCTACCTCTGAGTGTACCCTTCCCTCCAAAAAAAAAAAAAGGATTAAAACTCATGCCATAGAGTTTCTTGGCCAATTTCCCCAGACCTTTAATTTTGTCATTGATTTCTCCAGCTCTGGTTTCCCTCCCTCCCAATCTCCCTTTCCCTCAGCCTTACACAGACTCTTCTTAGTGATGCTATCTGGTATTTAAGGTTGTCATTGTTTGTCCTTCATTCTCAAATAGGATCATGCCATCAGTAAGGTGATGCCATGACTTGTAAGTGAATTGGATTTAAGTGAGGGAGGGCTGTACAAAGTCATCACCATTCCTTTCTCCTCCAGAGCCATCTGGACCCAGTAACAAGATATAGATAAGAATGACTGGAGATGGCCCCAGTCAGTTACTGTGGAAGACATTGACCTTTTAAACCTAAGACCTTTCCCGGGTCTCAATTTGACTGAGGCAATGCCCATTCAATGTAAGGCTAAACAAGAAATGAGGCAAAGAATGTTGCCTCTTCTACATAGTCAAAAATGAAAAAAAAATCTATCTGGGAGAGGAAGACCTTTGGAGTTTCCGGCTCAAAACAGAAACAGTTGCTATTTATATTCACTCTGAGCCATCAGGGCCCAAATAATGACCAGGTGGGGCTTAGACTGGGACCAATAGTTGGCCAGTCAATGAGAGCCGGAGTGATTTGGGTTAAAGGCTTGGTCCTTAAGAAAGAAATC
>JAQQSZ010014482.1:0-11504 GCA_028646595.1 Phalanger gymnotis
AGCTTCAGTGGCTCCCTATCACATCCAGGACCAAATATAAAATTCTCTGTTAGGCATTCAACTCACTTCATAATCTGCCCTCCCTCCCCATCTTTCTAATCTTCTTCTATCTTATAACCTACAACGTATTGTGCAGTCCAGCAATAATAGCCTCCTTGTGTTCTTTGAACAAGACACTCCATCTCCTAACGCCTGGCATTTTCACTGGCTGTCCCCTATGACTGGAGTTCTCTCCCTCCTCATCTCTTCCCCCTGCCTTCACTGGCTTCATTCAAGTCCCAGCTAAAGTCTCACATTTTACAGGAAGCCTTGATTTCCTCTTCATTTTCGTATCTTCTCTGTTAATTACTTCCAAATTTTCCTGTGTTAGTACTTAGTTCTTTGCATGTTATCTCCCCTGTTATCTTTTTGAGAACAGGGACTTTCTTTTGTCTTTGCTTGTATCCACAGTACTTAGTACAGACACTTAAACATTTATTGGCTGGCTGGACCACACATATATTAAACCATAGTAGAGTCCTTAAAGTGGTCATTATGGACTTAATTTATATGTAGTTCAAATCACTTTGTTTATCAGATTATGGTAGATTAGAAATGGAATATTTGATGTATTTAAGAGACATTGTAGAGTAGTGGATAGAGTGGATAACCTCAGAGTTAGGAACACTTGGATTAAAGCCTTACCTCTGACACATACTTACTGTGTGACCCTGAGGAAATCTCTTAATATCTCAGTGTCACATCAATTCATCACAACTAAGAGTTGCAGAACAGATACCAATCTACACTGGTGGAAGCAATTCCCCCACTGAAATTTCCTCTTCCAATGAAGTTGCAGTTCTGGAACAAAATAAGGGGAGATGCTACAAGAATCAGGTATATGGATGCAATTAGTAACAGGTGATAGACTAGCATTTTTCTAGTAATTTTTCTATAAAAGCTACTTTATTAAAGCATAGTATCGTAATTGATTGTCCAGAACTCCATGAATTGGGAGAGCCCCTGTGAATCTCTCTTTGGCTCAAGCATCTCCTTGCCTTGACCATCATTCTTGCTTCCATCCCAGCCCTCCCAACCATCAGCTGGGGAAGCAACTCCTGTAGAGAAAGGGTCAGCTGTCCCCACCAACTGCCCCACAGAGAGGAGGCAAGAAGAGCAAGCTACCCTGAAAGAGAGAAAGGAGGTAGCACACAGACAGTGAATCCCAGCTCTGTACTTCCTTGAACCTACTCAGACTTACTAGTAGTAAAGCAGTGAGAAAAACTGGTAACTCATTCCATCATGATTTTGTGAGTCAAGAATACACATAGAATGTGAGCTTCCTGAGAACAGGGGCTATCTTACTTTTCTGTTTGTGTCCTCAGCTTTGCACACCATTCTGAGAATAACCCACAACTAAGAAAATCATAGTTACTAAATCTGTTCCTCATTAAGGTGGATATACTTAAAATGAAAGAAATTATTAAATAATATTCTGAATCAAACTCTTCTCTTTACTTTCAGTTTACACGCCCTCAAGGATGAGATGTTTACCAGGCAGTCATTTGTTCGCCAGTTTATAACGCTTTCCGACACATCCTTCAATTATTATGTATGTAACTGTAATTTTAGATACTCCTTGCCCCCTTTTGAATGTTCCTGTTGGTATCTTTCTGTCATGCTACTTCTCAAGTGGGTTTTTTCATGTGCATTCGTGGGATGCATATGGATATAGAAAAGCCTCACTTGTGGTTGCCCTGACTGCCCTTCTCTCTGAAGAGAGAAAGGAGTGAAGAGAGCAGTCCCTGGGACCAGGACATTAGAAAGCAGGAAAACTGGAGGCAACTCATCAAGGAAACACAATTAGGGATGTCTCTCTAATAATACCTACTAAATTTTTGAGACTGTGAATTTCAGACAGTCAGAATTGAGACAGTCAATTTCAGTCACATAGTCAATCCAGAAATATTCAAGTCATAGGACATAGGATCATAGAAGGACCTTTGAATTCATCTGGTCCAGCACCCACATTGTGGAGCTTAAGAAACTGAGGCCTAGAGAGAGGAATTGACTTGCCCAAAGTCATACAGATAGTAAAGAGCAGAATTTGAACCTAGTTCCCTGACGCTAGCGTTCTTCCTGATACACCATACTGCCTCCTCTGTGTGAGGTATGTTCCTGTTCCTCACAAGAACATGGAGGTGATGCTTGATTCATGGAGTCTATCCCAGTGGAACAAAAGCTCTACAAGTTTTCACCATACTGGAAAGGCTTTAATGATAATTCTATTAACAGACTGCTTTATAGCCAAATAGAGGGAGGCTTGTCACCAGTCACCGCCACTTGGCAGTGAATAATTTGGCCATGGCAACCCATTAAAAATGCCCTAGGTAATTCCCATCTGTTTCTACAGCGATTGTAGTAAAGTAGCAGAAAAAGGGAGCAAGATAGTACTAAATAAAAATTGTGTTTTTGGCACAGTGCCCTGGCCATAGTACAAACTTTATAAATGACCTTTAACTTGACTGTTAAACATTCACTTAGCTGTTGGTTTTCTAAATATGAGGTCCTTATCCAATGAATGACATAGAGGAAGTGAGTCCTATCAGTCTTGATGCCATTTGATCAGAAGACCAACAAGAAGTTGTACCCAAACAGATCATAATCATACATAGACTATCTCATAGAGTTAGAACTGAAAGTGATATTCGAGTTCATCTAGAGACCATCTAGTTCTCTTCTTTTAAAGATGAGGAAAGTGAGACCTACACAGATTAAGTGACTTCCCCTAGGTCACCCAGGGCTTAAGTAGTTGAACAGGCTTTCAAATCCAGGTCCTCTGACTCTAAATTTAACACTCTCACAGATCCTCCATTGGAGAGGCAAATAAAGGATTTGGTGGAACTGATTGGAAAAGACACTGATGTTGGGAAAGATTGAAGGCAAAAGGAAAAGGAGGATGATAGATGGATAGATAGTGTCATGGAAGCAGTGAACATGAGCTTAGACAGACTTTAGGAGATAGTGGAGGTTAGAAGGGCCTAGAGTGGTCCATTGGGTCACAAACAGTTGGACAAAGCTGAACAACTGAAAAACAACAAAAATCAGTGGTGTCAAACTCAAATAGAACACTAATTGTTACATCAGGATACCTATGGACCACATACTGACTTAGTTTTAAAATGTAATGATATTATCCTGTTTTATTGTATTTTTATATATTTTCTCAAATATTTCCTAATTATATTTTAATCTGATTTGGGCTGTACTGGAGTATAAACTGAGAGTTTGACACCTGTGTTCTAGATGATAGTACAGTTAATTGTATTCAGAACTGGTTGAATGAGTAAGCTATAGCTAAGTAAAAGCTTGAGTATGAAAGGTCCAGTACCCCAGACAGACAGCAAATTTAACCTGTATCTTTAATGTGAGATGGGAACTGCAGAAGCTACTCCAACCTTCAGCTATCTTAAGAGAGGTTATGCTCTTAGAAAGCCTTACCTTGATGCCTCATCATGGTGTGGCTGTGACCCTGGTTTCTCAATGGCTATACCAGTGGGCAAAAGCTTTTGTAGGGTCATCCTGTGCTAAAAAGTTTTGGCTATAATCCCAGTAAAAGATTGAGTACTTTTTGGGCACCAACCTAGCTAAATACAGAGACACTCTTTGCCAATAGTCAGGCCACTTGGTAATGAATTCTTTGGCCATGACAACACATGAAAAGAAAAAGATGGTCTTTAGTCCTCTGCTGCCCCCTTCCACTTTTTCAGTGATAGGAGCAGAGTAGCTAAAAAGGAAGGTGCTAAAATGACACATTCATAGTGACAAATATATGTAGCGAAGCAAAACAAATTCCCACATTGGTTGTGTCGGAAAATGTGTCTCACTCTGCATCTCAGGAGGTGGATGGCATGCTTCCTCATCAGTCCTCTGGAACTGTGGTTAGTTATTGCATTGATCAGGGTTCTCCAGTTTTTCAAAGTTGTTTTTCTTTATAATGTTATTGTAAAAATTATTCTCCTGATTCGGCTACCTTCTCTCTGCATCAGTTCATATGGGTCTTCCCATAGTCTGTGCTTTTCCATGCCTATAGATGACTATGGACATGCAGTCATGGCTCTTCTATATTCATTCATTTTCTGTTTCCCAAGCAGAGAAAAATATTTAATCTACACTTGCCTGAACTGCAGATACTGAATTCTTGGTAAATTAAAAATCAATCACTCTTGTCTTAGTATTCCTGTATCAGATGTCAATTTTAAAGGTATTAAAGTATTTCTTTTCCTTTAAAATATGACCAAACGGTTAGATTTGTTTCTGCTTTGGCAATTTTTCTTCATAAACTCACATACATCAGCTAAGTGTGAATGCCCAGTTAGGAGCTAAATTAGTGGGTTGCTGTTAACATTTATGAGTTAAAACATCGTGTTATATCTTTCTCAAGAACCCTATAGTCAGTCAGTCAGTGGCATGACTTTAGAAATACAAATACCAGATGCCTTGACCAAATCAGCTAAAAAGTGTTTTGTATATCTTGTCAGAAGGCTCAGGGATGTGAAAGGTAAGCTTGAGGAGAGAGGAGAGGTTTTTAGGTCAAACAGTCAATCAGCAGGCATTTATGAAACCTCTGTTATGTACCAGGTACTGTGTCTAGGTTCCAGGTCAATTGACCAGCTGAAAAGGAAAGCAAAAGACACCTGACTTATTAGATTTAAATTGGCTACATTCCCAGCTCCAATGAATGCTACTTCAGGATGTGGGAAGCCACTTCCACATTCCATGTGACTGTTGGTTTTCAAGCTCCTGCTTGGGAGATCACTACTTCTAATGTGGAGTCCACTTTCCTGTCCCTGGAATTCCGGGGGAACTAACTACCCAAACATGGGGCACAGTTGTTCTGGTTTGTTCTACAACAGTTTTTTCATGTCCACTGGAATTGGAAGATTGAAGGATCACAAGGTGAGACAGATGCCACTTCTTTGAAAATTCCACATGGTTTCTTGTCTTCATTTTATATATGAATCATAGGCAATTTTCACAATTCAATAAATAGTAAGCATCTGCTGTGTACAAAGGTCTGTCAGGCAGTGTAACGAATAGAGCACTGGGCTTGGAGTCAGGAAGATCTGAGTTCAAATCCGGCCTTAGACACTTACTAGCTGTGTGAATCCAGGCTTGTCACCTAACCCCTATTTGCCTCAATTCATCTTCTGTAAAATGGAGACACGCTGGAGGAAGAAATGGCAAACAGTCTAGTATCGTTGCCAAGAAAACCTCATGACTTGGACACAACTGAACAGCAACAGTAATTGTGTTCAAAGTACACTCTGCTAAGGAACATATAAAGACATTGGCCTGGCCCTCATGGAATTTACCAACCATCAGAATAATGACACCCACTACATAGCTAAAAGTCTGTAGTTATCATAAAGAAGGGAAAGGTGGGGGGGGAACAGGAATTTCATATTGCTGCGCCATGCTTGGCTTTCAGTGTGTGATGTTTGTAGTAATTTGGCATATATGCTGCTGTCTCTGAATCCCAGGAAGTGGTGATCTCATTTTTTTTTCATTATGATCCCAGGGATATGGAATTGGTTTGGGTGCAGCTTCCTGGGGGCCTGGATCTTACTACAGAATGAACCTAAATTCTGGCAGCCGCAGCAGGCTTCCTAAGGCTCCCAGGATGACCTGCAAACAATTTCAAAGTAGAGGAAGAATATGTGTCTATCTGTGTGTGTTTGTATGTATACGTGTGTGTTTAGATAAGGCAGTGTTAAACTTTGTATGTTGCTTTAACGCAGTGTACTCTACACATAGTAGCTACTTAATCTTTGTTGAATTGTACTGTGTGTAAGCCATATAAAATGAAGACAAGAAACTATGGAGCCCTTATTACCCTCTAAAGCATTGAATTGTACTGTATGTAAGCCATATAAAATGAAGACAAGAAACTATGTAAGACTTTCAAAAGAACGGAATTTCATTGGGTGTGAAAATACTCTTATAAAACAAAACGAATTTTTCTTGGTTTTTCTTTTCTAAGTGGTTGGTCCAAGAAAGGAAATAACAGTATGTTTGAGCTAAGCTATCAATCCAAGGGGAAGTTATCTGCCAGCTCATATCGGGGCAGAACCAGTACTGTCCTAGCACTCATTTCTATGTTCCTCGAGTACCAAAGAATATTTTGCATAGATTGTTAGTCTCTAGTTCACAATGCTAATCTGCCATGCTCATTCCGCTTCATGACTCAATGTCTTCTTTCCATTTTTTGTGCATTCTAGAAAGCAAAGCCCTTATACATACAGCCAAAACAAAGCACAGCTGGTCAAGAAAAGCCATTGCAGCCTACAGTTTTGGTATGAAGATTTGTCTTTTTTAGATAGCTTTTTTAAAAATTTCAATAACTATCATTCAGCCTGAATAATGGAATATTTCCCTTTAGCCCCATCTACACAGCAGTGGTCATTCTCAAATCAATGATGACTTTTTCCTCCTTTCAATGCCCACTACATCGAGAGGTAAGAATTTTTATGTGCCTTCTAAAGATTTTTCATTTGACCGTTACTATGCACTTAGTGTGCAGCTAGGTCGTGCTGTGGATAGAACCTAGGATCTGGAATGAGATACGTTTCAGTTCAAATCTGCCTTCAGATATTTAAAGTCATTTAAACTTGTGTCCACCTCAGTTTCTTCATCTATAATATGGGGGTGATTATAGCAGTTACCTGCCAGAATTGTTGTGAAAATCATTAACATATGTAAAGTGTTTCACAAACCTTAAAGCATTTTATAAAAGGTAGCCGTCGTCATCAAGATCTTTATTGTGATTGTTATTTCAGGGACAGAAATGCTGAAGAGAGCAATATAGAATGCTAGACATTTCTCTTTGTTCATTGGAAGCAGAGTTAGCTTTCTACACAGTAAGACACCGTCCCATTCGGAGTTTATTCATTCTCCTTGAGTGGTCAAACATTTGTTGTTGTTGCTAAGTTGTCTCAGTCGTGTCCAGCGATTGATGACCCTATTTGGATTTTCTTGGTAGAGATACTAGAGTGGCTTGTCATCTCCTTCTCTAGCTCATTTTACAGATGAGGAAACTGTGGCAAACAAGGTTAAGTGACTTGCCCAGGGTCACACAGCTAGTAAGTGCCTGAGGTCATATTTGAACTCAGATCTTCCTGACTCTAGGTCCAACACTCTATCTACTGTACCAATTAGCTGCCCCTTTGCAATCTTATGTTATTATTACTTTATTCTGGCTACTAACAAACTACTATATGGACTAGAAGGAAGGAGGTAGTCAAGGGGACCAGAATAAGATGCAATTTTAACACAGAAAAACACTTCATTTTCTTTTCCTCAGTTTCCTCATTTGTAAAATGATGGGGTGGGGCTCGATGAACTCTGAGATCCTTTCTCAGCTCTAAGGTTCTCATGCTATGATCACCGATGGAACCCGATGACTGAATGTGCTCCATGGCATCACACAAACCTTGAGGTCTTCAAGCTGACATTTTCATAGGTTCTGACCAACAAACTAAAGAAAACAATCTTCTTTGTCTTTTCTCTTTGCTCCTTTAGAGGGTAATAAGGTCTCCATTGCCAAGTTCCATATATATATATGTTGCATCAGATGATGCTGTAACACATTGCAGTGCTGTAAAGGGCCCCTGATTTCTTGGTTATGGGTTTTCCTTTCAAAAGTACAAACCAAAATCCATCCGTGCCCCCTCGGCCTATGAGACTCTGCTCTGTGCCTTCCCATGAATCATTTAAAGAAGATCCGTCCAACACGATGGAAGCCTTTCTCTGGGCCCCAATATCATACCCATTCACCTCTTTTCACAATCCTGTACTGCCTTTATTATGTGGTTACCTCTCAGTCACTTTGGGTAATGCTACAGGCTGTCTCTGCCTACCGTTTATCTCCCTGTTGCCCTTCAGTTTTGACTGGCGACATGAAAGTTTAGTGCTTTGTCGACTATGGTGTTCTGTGATTTTAAGCCAAACAATATATCCAGAAAAATATTAGCATTTACAAGTTTTTGTTTTGGGGTAGAATTCAGCTTGGAATTTCTGGAAACTCTGCAATGTTCCCAAATGCAACCTGGTTAGCCAGCTAGGTGATATAGTAAAGCCAAGAAGACTCGAGTTCAAATCCTGCCTTATATGATGCTTACTTGCTTACTCGCCTCTCACCCTCTGTTTTCTTGTGTATAAAATGGGGATCATTCCAGCACATGTGTCCCCCAGTTTTTGAGGAGCAAATGAGATAATATATGCAAAACACTTTGTGAGCCTTAAAATGTTATATAAATGCGAGCCATTATTATTGTTAATCCTGTTTTCCCTCTTTATTGCTGGGCCTAGCTCAGTATTCCTCTGCAGCACCTGCTTATTGCTGCTAGTACAATATCATTAACTAACCTTCGTGTAACACTTTAAGTTTTTCAAAGTACTTTGCATAAATTTTTTTCTACTTGATCCTCACAACAACCTCCTGAGGTAGATGATGTAATTATCTACATTTTATAGATGAGAAAACAGAGACAGAGAGGTTAAGCAGCATAGCTAGTAAGTGTCTATAATAGGATTTGAATTCAGGTCTTTCTGACTCCAAATCCAGTGCCGTATCCATGACACCACCTAGCTGCTTTAAGATACAGACATTTATGGACCAAGTCAACGGGTTAACTAAGGAGTCTCTGTCATATTCTGGGATTAAATGCCCTAGCACATCATCATTCACAAAAAGGAATGTTTCTTTGTGCAAGTTCTTTGAACTTATTTTTAAGTATTTTTTTAGTTTCATTTGTAATCTACGTGTTTTAGTTTATTCCTTCAGAATTATTATTGTGAAAAGTGATCCATAGGCTTCACCACACTGCCCAAGGTTTTGATGATGCAAAAGATAGGAGGAATCCTCAATCTACAATACGAAGAATTCCTCTTCCTTTTGGACTGCACTAAACACCCTCCATGATCATGACAAACACCTTTGACAAAACACATCTTATTTGATCGTGATAATCAGAGGATAATGAAGCAAACTACCTCTATGGTTGTAGCTATCAAAGAATACTGTCTGATACAAAGGTATAGGAAACAATTTGCTGGAGGCTCTTTGTTTTGCTGAGTCAGATGCTTTTTTCAGCAACAAACAGAAAACATAATGGGATATTATATTCTCTAAGCCATCTAATCAGTTTTGCCCTCCACTAAGATCCTCCTCTGATGCCTCTTCATGACTTGGGCTTCCCAAAGGTCTTACTAGTGGAATGTAATGGCTGACAGTTTCTACCAAGCTGGAAAGACTTAGGGTACAGTCTTTGGCCATAGCCACTCATGAACTGGATCACCACCTAAATACGATAGCCAGCAGGAAAGTGATGCTCACAGGATTTTGTCACTCAGTGGGGACAGTTTGTGATCTGCACCTTTGGAGGAAGCATCCACATTGGTGAGATCTCAGCCCCATAGAACATAAAAGCAGACTTTGTTTAGTATGACATGCGAGTATTATAGATCAAAAGAGAAACCGAGATTTAGCAATCACTTAAATTAGTGGAGACAAACTCAAATAGGATCGGTGTGGCTGCATATTGACTTAGAAAGCCACATATTCACATTACATGTACATTTTTTTTACATTTTTATTTATTTTGGTAAATATTTCCCAGTTACATTTTATCAGTCGCATGGCCCTGTGGCTTTGAAGGGCAGCAAATTTGATGCCTCTGCAATAAATCAGAGGTTTCTAAACTTCTTCTAGCTGGTTTGATGATTTTCTGATGCTACTCTCCTAAAAGTATCATCTACTATGGTACATAGTTATTTTACTTGGAGAGCTTTTTTTCCACCTCTGGAGAATTTCTTGGGATAATTGGCGCCATTATAGAGTATTGCAGAACCAGACCTGGGAATCACCAACTTCAGCTTCCTGACCAAGTCAAGTCCAAGTGGCATCTCATCGATCAGTTTCCAATAATTTCCAACAAAAAAATTAGGATGGATAATACCATATGTGTTTTAGTCAGGATAAACTGTGATGTCATGGAAAATGAACTGGCTCAGAAATCCAGACACTTGTGTCTTTATTCTGGCTCTGAATATCTGTGTGACCTTTGTCAAGTCAGTTAATCATCATCAAACATTTATGAATCCCTTTGCTACTTCAGAGATAATGACTTCCCCTTCCCCATTTAAATGGTGTGTGTTGGAGGATAAAAAAAAAGATTAAATGAGAAGAATATTGTACTTCTCAAAAAAAATTGTCATCTCCATTCAGAGGAGACATAGGAACATCTGCTTGGGGGCTTTGATTGTTTTGTCATTTAAACCTTTGTTTAGATACTTTTTTGTATCTGATATGGAAGTTAAAAAGAATTTTTAATTTTAATAGTAGTGATTCTTAGAATGGAAAAAGGGGGGCATTTGATTTCCTTAGTTCACAAATGTCTCTTGTTAAATAGATGGTCCTTCTTTCTTTGTTCCAAAACATAACATTCTTGCCTTCTAGCCCCAAAGATTCTTCTCACACTGAACACATTCTGTCAGAAAAATATATAAATGTAAGATCTTTAGTAAGTAGTAGATATTTCATAAACAGAATTGACATATTGTGACCAATAATAATACCTCAAATTTATGTAGCGTCTACTATGTGTCAGGCGCAGTGCTAGTCACTTTACAAATATTATCTCATTTGATCCTCACAAAAACCCTGGGAGGTAAGTGCTGTAATTACTCCCATTTTACAGATGAGGAAAGTGAGGCAAACAGAGGCTAATTGACTTGCCCAGGGTCACAAAGATAGTAAGTATCTGAGGCCAGATTTGAACTCAGGCGTGCCTCTATCCACTGAACCATCTAGCTTGCTACTGATTGTGTATGAGGAGTAGGGAGAATAGTGATAGATATAGGGAAGTTGAGAGAAGAAGGAAGGTTTTGTTGGGGAATGGATAGGGGTGTTGAGGATGTTGAGTTCAGTTTGGGATATGTTGAGTCTGAAGTGCTAGAAGGACATCCAGGTGGAGATATCCAGTAGATAGTTGGGAATGAGGGACAGAGCTCAGGGATGAGGAGGACAGAGCGAGGGAGGAGGAGGGAGGGAGTTAATTCTGGAAGTCAGTCAGAGATCATGGTTGAAACCATGAAAGTGTATGAGATTATGCAATAGAAAGAGTATAGAGAGAAAACAGAAGTAGGCTTCAGGCTTGGAATGCCCGAACGGAGCCAATGAAAGAGGCTCAGAAGGAATATTTAGACAGGTTAGGAAGAGACCCAGGAAAGAGTAGAGTGTCTAAGAGGAGGGGGTGGTCAACCATGCTGAGAGGTCAGAAAGGAGGAATCTTGTCGTTTACCTCCTTGGACAGAAGTAGAGAGAAAAGTACATCCATGGGGTGGTGGGAAGGGGAGGAAAGGGGTGGAGATCTTGTACTTTGTTATTGCTTCTAGTTAAGTGCGTTCTATAGAATCAAAACTTCACTCTAAGTAGACTTTTCAGAGAATCAGAGAACGTCAGA
>JAQQSZ010014483.1:0-11504 GCA_028646595.1 Phalanger gymnotis
TCTTGAAAGGGAGACTACCCCAGCTGTGGACAGTTGGTTGGTGAAGACTGGCATGCCTGGGGTGGCAGTCTTGGCTTTTACAAAGGATGGCAGCTTTTGGATGGGGAGATTCGAGGTCATAGACTTTGAACTGAAAGGACTTAGTGGTCAGCCCCTCATTTTACAGTTGAGTAAACTGAGGCAAAAGGAAGCTACCTGATGGGATCATAGAATCATAGACTTAGAATTGGAAAGGAGCCCATCTAAACTGACTTCTACATTTTACAGAGGAGAGAACTGAGGACCAGTGAAAGTCAAGTGTTTAATTCCAAGTCAAGTTTAATCTCTGAGGTCACCCAAGTAATAAGTGTCTGAGATGGGATTTGAACTCAGGTCTGATGGCTCCTACCTCAAGGTTCTTATTTTTTTTCTTTTTTTTTTTTGGAGGGGAGAAGGCAGGGCAATTGGGGTTAAGTGACTTGCCCAAGGTCACACAGCTAGTAAGCATGTCAAACATCTGAGGTCAGATTTGAACTCAGGTCCTCCTGACTCCAGGGCCCATGCTCTACTCACTGCACCACCTAGCTACCCCTAGGGTTCTTTCCATTATGTGTTTCTCTTTGACTTTCCTCTGTCAGCCAGCCAAACCTCAGCTGTCTAAAAAAAGCCTTATGACTCAAGCCCTGCAATTATGTAGTATTCAGAGCTTTCCTAGAAATAAAACCAAGAAGTTAGTGAGTGGGTGTGTGTGTGGGGGGTGTTTGTGTGGGTGTGTGCACATGCACATGAGTATGTTTTATATGTGCGACTGGAGGGGAGGCCATATAGAAGACTTGGACCCAGAGCCACAACTAGGCCTGGGCAACTAGCACTTTGCCCCAGGGTGTGAAATTTAGAGGGCACCGATAGCACTTGCAATCCTCCAGTAGCTCTGGAGGAAAAAAGAAGAAGAAGAAGAAGAAGAAATAACCCAACATAGCACCCAAATAGCAAGAATATTAAGATAGGAAGCTACCAGGGCTGGCGCAAGCTTCTTTCTCCCTCATCTTATGTAGGGTAGCCTTCCCAGCAACACTGATATGCTAGGCTCTCAGTTTTCCCAATACAAGGTGGTGTCCTGTCTGCCTTATATCTCCCCTCTCAACTGAAGTCCAGCTTCTGGGGGTCCTCATGGTTCCTCTTGGCCCTAACTGCTGAGCGAACCAAGCCAGCCAGTGACAGGGGACAGCAGCAGCAAGAGGAGGGGGTTAGCTCAGCTAGTGAAGGAAAGAGGAATGACAAAACTCAGCCGCCGTCCTATTAGCCCCCATTAGCCCCTCAGTACCAAGGCTGAACAGCTGGGCTCATTTTACCTTTCCCTAATCACATCCCAGCCTCAGACCTCAGTGGAAATTGAGCCATTTGGGGGACCAAACATTCTTTTACCCCTTAGAGCAGCCCTTGGGAGGGGTATATTTTAATTTTATTTCCCTGGGATGAAAAAACCAAGGGAAGCGTTGTCACATGGTCCATTTTACTGCTATAAATCATTCTACTGGGGACAGCCCTAGACTCCACACCCCTAGGGATGGTTCCACCTTCCCCTCTCCCTAGCCCCAGCCAGACTACTGGGACATCCCAGAAATGCTGGTGTTGTTCAGTCATTTCAGTCGTGTCCAGCTCTCCGTGACCGCATTTGAGATTTTCTTGGCAGAGACACTGGAGTGGTTTGCCCTTTCCTACTCCAGCTCATTTTACAGATGAAGAAACTGAGGAAAACAGGGTTAAGTGACTTGCCCGGGGTCATATAGCTAGCAAGTGTTTGAGACTAGATTTGAACTCAGGTCTTCTTAATTCCAGGCCTGGCACTCTATTCACTGCATTATGATTATGATTAGTGATATGTCTTGATTAGATATGTCATGTCACTAACCAGCTAGAAGTTCAGCCTCCATTACTATATAGAGAAGACTGATGCAGGCAGCTAGGTGGTGCCATAGTGCATAGAGGGCCAGGCCTGGAGTCAGGATGACTCCTCTCCCTGAGTTCAAACCTGGCATCAGGAACTTCTTAACTTTGTGACCCTGGGCAAGTCATTTCACCCTTTTGCCTCAGTTTTCTCATCTGTAAAATGGGCTGGAGAAGGAAATGGCAAATCATACCAGTATCTCTGCCAAGAAAACCCCAAATGGGGTCACAAAGAGTCAGACACAACTGAAACAGCTGAACAACACAACAATTTGGGGAAAGGTGTCCAATGCTATAGGCCCATATGTGTATGTTGATACATCCCCCTGTCTGACTTGGCGCATGTAATGTAGCTTCCACTTTCTGTATACTTTGATCAATAGTTGACATTCTCTTAAAGAGGCCACAGTGTCCTATAAATTCCTTTCCACATCCTCGTGACACACCATGGCATCACAACTTGGAGTCAAGAAAACCTCAGACTCTTATTAGCTATGTGACTATGGGCAAGGCTCTGAGGCTCAAGGTTAAAGCCTCTCTGTGACTATGAAAATGATCAATGGAGTGTGATCTGCAGTGGGGGAAAGCGTTCCCATACTGTGGGAATTGGTAATCATAGGCCTTTGGTTTGTCTCAATCAATAGCCTCTCTAAAAACAGTCCTTGCTTAGTCCCCCCACCCTGCTCCTGTGCACCATTTTTGCCGTGATTAAGTTGCCATGGAAAACATTTTGACCAGTAGTCAAATACACAGTGTACAGGGTGTTCTAAAAGTCTTAGTACAATGAAGCACATGGTAAAATGACAGGTTCAGAATGTCACTTCTATTATAAACAGCAAAGCTTCAATAGTACTTTGACATGCCATAGAAATGTGGGAATTTTAGATTACCTCTCCGGCCTATGAGAGTTCCACTGGGAAACTTTGTCACTATACAGACTAGAAAAGGAAGAAAAACCATTTTTAGTGAGGAATTCCCTAGACAGGTGGCTTTAGGTTTACTCAGTAATTTAAATGGCCTGAATTTAAAAAAAAACACAGAAAATAAAAATCAATCCTGGACATGTCCCACAAAATTTTCAGTCACACAAAGACCTTTTCAGGGTCTCTCATATATCAAATCCACTGTTCCAAGCCTCTATCCTAAGAATCTTTGTCAGGTTATGTCAGATGATGAAAGAATTTGAGGGGGGGAAAGAATATATGCATATATAACTATCACCAAAATATATTTATATGTAAGCATATAAATACATTTATACAGAAATATGTAAGTATATAAATCTATTCTCAATATAAGATACATAACTGTATTGTAAATATCTATAAATAAATGGGTAGATATGTAGGTAGATAGAAAGATGGATCAATGAATGGATGGAAAGACAGATGAATGGATGGATGGATGAACGGATGGATGGATGGATGGATGAATGGATGGATGGAAAGAAGGAAGGAAGGAAGGAAGGAAGAAAGAAAGAAACAAAGAAACAAAGAAACAAAGAAAAAAGGAAGGAAGGAAGGAAGGAAGGAAGGAAGAAAGGAAGGAAGGAAGGAAGGAAGGAAGGAAGGAAGGAAGGAAGGAAGGAAGGAAGGAAGGAAGGAAGGAAGGAAGGAAGGAAGATAGCTAGCTAGATAGATAGATGTGTGGGTGGATGAATGATTGGATAGATAGATTAGATAAATAGATAGCCTAGTAAAAACCAGAAAGTAAATTATGGAGCAAATGTTTTCAGTATCTATTCCTGGATATCTTATGCCTCCCACACCCTGCACTACCCCCAACCCCAATACAACAAAAGGGTATAAGTTCACTTAAACTCACAGTGGAATGTTAGTTGCGTTGGCAAGCAATGTCAGCTTAGTCTCTTTCAGGAGCGAGTAAGCATTGTCCTCTTGGGAACCTGCACCTCAAGGCATTGCTAGCATCTCCCTTTCTATGGTTCATCAGCCTGGCTCATGCCCACTGCATCTGGACACTCAGCATGCTCAGGGTGTGGTTACTATTTCATTCCCATCCTTCTCAGTCTCCAGGCTGGCTATACCTGGATCCACCTGCCATCATAAGGACCTTTCTCACCACCCCTGCAGTTCTCCATGTTCTGTGAAAACTGAATTCTCAGGAAGAATGCTTACCCAGTGAAAGTATGCCCTCACTGCACCATGGACCTGATCAGGCACGGTCTTCTTGGAGAGAGAGTCCACCAAGAATTCCCTTCTCTTCCAGTGAGTGATGCCAACTCAAGGCAGTGTGGGATATGCGGTCTCTGGCTTTTCTCTCCATCCAAAGATGGAAACTGAGGCTCAAAAAAGCAAACTTTCTGAGGGACTAATAGCCAGTAAGTGAAAAGACCAGGAATAGAAACTCAGTTAGCTGGCTCCTATACATGGTCATCCTAGAAGATGCATTTCAACTTTATTTCAACAAAAATTAAGAGCCGACTATTTACAAGACACTGTGCTTGGTGGAGAAACTACATTTCCAAGGATCATGCTTTCTACTATGAGATGTACATAAGTCTCTCCCCTCTATGGGCCTCAGTTTCCCTCCCTATAAAATGAGCAAGTCGGACTTGGTACCGAAGTCCTCTTTATTGTCTAAAGTTCTAGGATCCTATAAAATCACTTTGACACAAAGTGTTGAAGAAGCAAGGAAGAGATCAAAATGAAGAGATTTGGGGGGACTTGAGGAAGGAGTTATCTACCTTGAGCTGGGAGTGGGGTGGGATCATGGAAGGCTTCCTAGAGAAAGTGGCACCCAAATGAGATCTTGAAGGAAAAGAAGACTCTTTGGACAAGTAGAAGTGCCCAAAAGTTGAGGTGAAGAGGGGGTGGGCTACATCAGACATTGGCTTGTGTGGTCACCTGTATAGAGATGGGATATTCCAAGGTCTCTCAGCTAAGCTCTTAGGAGCAAAGCTGGTACTGGTACCACAGTCTCATATAGGCAAGAGTCCCTTTCATCCTAAGACACTCTCTCTGAATTTAAGGTGAATTTAAGACCCTTGGTGCTGGGTCCATCTCTAAAGGCTCTGACATCCGCTGATGTCCGATCTTCCCTTCCCTCCTTCCTCTTCTCCCCATTGACTATATTTTCATTTTGGCGACTCCCAACCTTCCCAGGGGTTTTGACAGGGCCCCCCATGGAGGCAAAGAGCCTAATGAAGGACTCCTACACCGCGGATGTGATTGAGAGAGCTGTGAGGGACCCCCAGCATTGGCATGGGAGGAAGACAGATGACCTTGGTAAGTTTGAGGATGGGGAGATGGAAGGATGGGGAAAGATTTTGTTGGAGGTGGGAGGAGGCAAAAGGAAGGGATTGTTCCCTCTTCTTCTAAAAGCAAAAATACAAATACAAAATAAAGAGAAGTCGATTAGCTAGTATATGGGGAATGCAGTACTTACTGACATTGCTCCTAAGAGTGAGTATAACAAATGAATTAAAAATAGTTTGGTCTAATGGAAAGACCACTGGATTTTGAATCCAGCGACCTGGTCTGCTGGATATTTTATGCCTTGACCTTGACCTTGACCTTAGATAGATGGATAGATGAATGGATGGATGGATGGATGGATGGATGGATGGATGGATGGATGGATGGATAGATGGATGGAAAGACAGGTTGATAGATGGACAGATGGATGGATAGAAAGAAAGACTCTGACCACATAAACTGCCTGGGTCTCAGTTTCCTAGTCTGCAAAATGGGTTGAACCAATGGCCCCTTCCAGATCTAGATTTATGATCCCTGTTACCTGTATGACCTTGGGTAAGGCTTTTGACCTCTCAGCCTCAGTTTCCTTATCTAGAAGATGAATGGGGTGGCTTGACTTGATAACCTCAACACCTATGATCTTATGAATAGGTGATGCCCCACCCCCAGCTGTAAATTCTATTATTTTCCTTGCTTTCTCGGGCAGAAGATCTTTAGAACTAAGGCCCAGTCCGTGGCCCAGAATCCTGAAGCACCCCAAGAGAAGCTCATAGAGCAGCCTAGTCCCATGGACCTGGTGGACAGGTTGGGGAAAATGGCCCATCTAGCCAAGGAGGCTGAGCTTGTTTCCAGCAGCTGTGAATGGGGCCTTCTCATTTTCATTCCTCCTCAGGGCGGTGGCATCAGAAGAATGCCTTAGACCTGAATCTACAAAAGGCTTTGGATCAGAAAATTGGAGAACAGAGAAAAAGCTTGAAGTAGGAATTTCTAAGAAAAAGGGATGCTCTCCCTCCTAGAAGGAGTTAATAAAAAAGCCAAGAACAATCTTTGTTTGATCCGGATCTTTGTTTGCTTTTGCTTACCTGTCCTCCCTCTTTCCTTCTCTTCCTCCATCCTTCAGTCCATGGGTGGAAGCCTGAAAGCCAAGACTTTCCTTCATCCTGATCTCATTCCCCATTCATCTTCATGTAGAGGCTTAGGGACCTCAGAGCTTAGAGGGAGGAGGAGAGGCTGGGAGCCTGAACCCTTTGGTCTGATCTCTTTTGAGCCTCATATATGAGGATGCAGAGTACCAGGAGTTACTCTGTTGTAGAAGTTTTTTTTGTAGGAGAGGGAGAGGTCTGGGGAGGGAAGCTGAGATTCTGAAGAACAGATTTGCCAAATCATGGACTCCCAACTGGACAGTTCCAGTTCCAGTACCTTATACTCCCCCTCCCATTAGAATTTGGGGAAATCAAAAGGAGCCCCTCACTAAGAGCTAAGAAAAAAGTAGGGACTCCTGACTCCTGGAGCAGTTTTTAGATTTTGGTAGAGCTGGGCCTCCAGGTTCCAATGCTAAGTGTTTGAAAGGCATGCCAAGTAACCACTCCAGAGTATATTTTTTACTGAACACTTGCTATGTGTCTAGCCCTCATCTGGACTCTCTAGGAGAGAGAGAAGTCTAAGCTGTATCCCTGCCCTCAAAGAGCTCAGCCTAGTACCTGGCACATAGTAGGCACTTAGGAAATTCTAATGGGTTGACTTAATGGAAAGGAAAGACACACTCATGAAACAATTGGATAACCACATAGGTTGAGATAGAAATCAAGGGTTGGTTTCAGTGGAATAAGTGATGTGGATAGAGATCAGAGGTGGGGAGATCCACCACGGAAGAGCTCTGGATGTGGTGTCAGAGGACACTAGCCCAAATGCCAGCTCTGCCACTTAATACCCATGTGTCCTTGGGCAAGTCCATTTCTCTGGGCCTCAGTTTCCTCATCTGTAAAATGAAGGGTTGGACCAGATGTCCCCTCCAGTCCTATCTGTGTAACCTTGGATAAGTGCATTAACCAATTTGGGCTTCATTTTTTGAGAATATTGACCATTACAAGTCTCTTCAAGTTCTTTGTTTGCAATTCTATGATCTGATATTGGGCCTAGCTAGTCAAGAACCTTCTAGAGGGTTCTAGTTCCTTCTTAGTTCCATGACTTTTGCTTTTCCTTGCCCTCTAAACCTTCCCTGTACCCTGAACCACTTCCCAAGAGGCCCCAAGCTTCTTGAGTGTTCCCAGCCTTTAAGCCTGCTTATCTCCTCAAGTTTGAAAGGTGGCTGCACCAGACCCCTAATAACTTGCTGCTGTCACTGGACTCTCCAACACTTGCTCCTTCTTTCTCTTTAACCACACACTACGATGGGCAGAAGTTGCAGAAAGGTAAATGTTCCCCTCCATGGAGCTATCCCCAAATCTAAGATGAAATCAGAGAGATAAATATCAAGTCTTTTCCTTGGGCCCAAAAAGTGAACCTCACAAATACAATATGGCACCTATGTCAAATATCTGGGATTTTTAGTAAACCACAATGAAGTCCTATTGCTAATATCAACTCAATGTATTGACTCCTATTCACATAGCAACAAAAACTAAACAAAACTACTCTTTCCTCAGGCCAACTTAAGAGGCAGAACCTTCAGCATAGGGGAAATGAGAGTCCCCTATTACTCTGCCCTGGTCAGACCACATTTGCAATGCCATGTTCGGTTCTTGGCATCACATTTTAGGAAAGATATTGGTAAGCTAGGGGGTGTCTGGAGAAGAGTGACCAGGATGGTGAGGGATCTAGGGTCTCTGCCCACATGAGGACTTTCTGAAAGAAAGAGAGAGATTTAGAGTCAAGAAGAAAAGACTCTAGTGGGACATAATGGCTGTTGTCAGATATTTGAAGGGCATTAGCTTTATCCTGGCTGGCCCCAGAGGACAGACCTAAGAGTGAGAGGCTTATATTGGCTCTGTGTAAGTAAAGAATTCTTAACAGTTGAGACTATCCCAAAGTGGAATCTGCTGCTTTAGGAGGCACCTGACCAGAGGCTTTCCAGCAAGACCAGAGGTCCATTTGCCTTGTTATAGAGAAGATTCTGGGCAAATTGGAATCAACAGATTCTAAGGGCCTGTCCAACTCTTAAGATTCTGCTTACAGACTAGGAAAGGCAGATAAGATGTGCAAAAGTACATACTACATGAATTAGAAGGTGATCCTCAGGGGGAAAAAGATGAAATGCTATGAGATTAAGTGTTATGGCTATGTAATCTCTGTAGGCTTCATAATAATAATGATAGCTAGCATTTCTAAGAGTTCTACAAGCATTATCTCATTTGAACCTCATAACATCTCGAGAAGGAGGGGATATTGTTATCTCTATTTTATAGATGAGGAAACTGAGGTTGAAAAGTTGTGATTTGTCCATGGATACACTGCTGGTGAGTGTCTGAGACCAGAGCTGGATTCAGCTTTTCCTGAGTACAGGCCCTGGGCTCTCTCCACCGCACCCCTTAAGGAGAAAGCAGCATCCTAGTTTTAAAGAAAAGGTTCATTTGCCTGTGGTTGCACAGTAGAAAGAGCATCGGGTCTGGAGTCAAGAAGACTCATCTTCCTGAGTTCAAATCAAGCCTCAGACACTTAGTAGCTGTGTGACCCTAGGCAAGTCACTTAACTCTGTTTATCTGAATTTCCTCATTTATAAAATGAGCTGGAGAAAGAGATGGCAAACCCCTCCAGTATCTTTGCTGAGAAAACCCTAAATGGGGTCACAAAGAGTCAGACATGACTAAAAACTGAACAACAATAAAAAAGGTCCCGTGGGACAACTAGGTGTTACAGTGGATAGAACCATGGGCCTGGACTCAAGAAGACCGGAATTCAAATCCAATCTCAGACATTTACCAGCTGTGTGACTCCAGGCAAGTCACTTAACCCTGTTTTATCAGCCTAGAAACAAGGGCACAAGTGGGTCTCAGACATTTAGTAGCTATGGGACCCCAGACAAGTCAATCTCCCTCAGCCTCAGTTTCCTCATATGTAAAGTGGTGTGTTGTAAAGGTCAAATGAGATAATCCATGTAAAAAGCTTTATAAGCCTTAAAGTTCTCCTCCTCCTCCTTCTCCTCATCCTCCTCTTCCTCCTTCTCTTCATTCTTCTTCTTCTTCTTCCTTATCTTCCTCTTCCTCCTCCTCCTTCTTCTTATTACTATTATTATTATTATATAGGAAGGCCTTAAGAGAAATAGGTAAATGAAATCATCATTAAAATCAAATTAAGATCGTTTCCTAAGATACAGTGATACAGTTAATTGTGTTATGATAGGAAGATATAGGGCCCCTTTCTTTGATCACACACACACACACACACACACCAGTCAAAGGAACTTCAGAGAGGAAGTAGTTTTTGCTAAATTGATCAAACTATATTAACTCCTCAATTTAGGAAACAGGGTCAACCTTGCCATTGACCTTTAAGATGCCAGCAACCACTTGCTGGGGTGGGATAGGCTCTAAGGTTGAAGGTACCTTGTCTAGTCCAATCCTCATATTTTGCAGATGAAAAAACTGAGACCCAGTGAGATGTGTCTTTTCCCGTGTCACACACCCGTTAAACAGGTTCTTTGATGCCAAATACAGAGGAAGAGAGCAAGATATTCCAGCATCCATCTTACTCTCAGATGATTCCCCCTGTCTTCTCTCTTTTATAAAACCCAATGCCAGAGAGATTGGGGGTACAGCGGAAGGGCATAGGATGCTGAATCAGGAGATGTTGGTTCTATCCTTACTGTGTGAGTATTAGCCAAGTCACTTTTCCTTCTCTGAACTCTAATTCCCCCCCACCCCGAAAATGGAGATCAGTAATCCCATTCATTGCTATTTACCTAACTGATTTGACTAAAAAATCATTTCACGGAAATGGAGATTGTTAATATTTCTCAGGGCTATTCTTCCTAACCCCCATCTCACCTCCCAATCCAGTAATAACCATTCTTAAGTCTTTAGAAACCTAATAGGTTGTAAAGCCTTAATGGCCCTACTCTGGGTAATTTAGAGGACCCTGTCAGATACAACGCTAACAGGCAATATTGCCATCCCATCCAAAGAAGTATAGGCTTTGAAATTCTAGCCCCAACAACAGTCATGGGAATCCAGTTCCATAAAAGAGAGAAATAGAAGTATTTGGGCTTTTTGTTTGTCTTGTTATTGTCGGAGTACTTATTCAAGACTATCACAGCAGCCTGGTGGCCTTTCAAATTTGCTAATCCAAGTTACGTAACTGATTTCTCCCGCCCCGCCCCCGCCCCAGCCTTGACTCATCACCCGATACAGCCTTAAGCTATGCCTTCCCCTCTCGGAACACTTTTCCTCATCCATGAAATGAAAGGGCTGGATTTAGGGGCTTCCTTTTATAATAAACTTCTTTTGAGTCTTTCTGTAGGATGTGGCATGGGAAAAGTCTTGACGTTTGGATACCAGGTGCTGCACAAAGTATTCCCTAGTAGCCCCTGTATTCTTTCTTTCCCCCAATTATCTTGTAATTATTACCCGTGGGCATGATGTCCTCCCCCTCCAGAATCGAGACTCCTTGAGGGCAGGGGCCATTCTGTTTTATTTTTCCCTTTTTTTGTGTGTGTGTGTCTGAATCCCCAGTGCCCAGAGGGGAGAGGGGTTAGTGCATGTGGGGAGGAGTGGTTGGAAAATTTGCCTTAAAAATCAGGAAGCATTATTCTACAAACTCACTTAACCTCTCGGTTCTCCAGCCCATTCCCCAAGAAAACAAATTGCAAAACCCTTACCACCCTACATGGGTAGGGGAAATTTCCTCACCAGGATGGAATCCTAGGGCTGGATTTAAAAAAAAATCCCCAGTACTTGTCACACTCATACTAATAGCTAATATTTATAGAAACTTTAAGATTTGCAAAACGCTTTACATTTTATCCCACTGGATTTTCTCGAGTCCTATAACGTTGGTTCTATTATCATCCGCATTTTAACAAATAAGGATACTGAGGCTGAGAGAGGTAAAATGTCTTCTTGCCCCAAGATCGTACAGCTAGCAAGTGGGTCTGAAGTGGGTTTTGAACTCAGGACCTTCCTGACTCCTGTTCCAATACTCTGACACCTAGCCTTCCCGGGTTCAATCTTTTTTTTTTTTTTTTTAGGAACCTTCGTGTTTTTATTGTTAGGATCCGGGTTACTTGAGAGGGATGAAACGTGAGGAATGGGTGGCTCCGATACCCGGCCGGCCGTGTTTCACAGGCTTGTAGGTGATAGAGAATTCACCCAGGTAGTGGCCGATCATCTCAGGCTTAATTTCTACCTGATTGAAGGTCTTGCCGTTATA
>JAQQSZ010014484.1:0-11503 GCA_028646595.1 Phalanger gymnotis
TGCAAAATATAACCATGTAAAAATTTGTTCTAAATCACTAATAATAAAAGAAATACAAATCAAAACAGCTCTGAAGTTTCATCGCACATCCAGCAAATTGGCAAAGAAGGCAAAAGTTTTTCTTGTGGTGACAAAGACCTGGAAACTTGGGGAATGGTTGAACAAATTATGATACATGAACATAATAGAATACTACAGTGATGGAAGAAGAAAAAAAAGGATGGTTTTAGAAAATCCTGGAAAGACTTTTATAAATGGATGCAGAGTGAAGTGACTAGAACCAAGAAAAAAATGTATTATTATTAATAATCCACAGCTAGCATTTCTGTAGCTCTTTAAAGTTTGCTAATCACCTTACATATGTTAATTCGTCTTGATAATTTGTACTTTCACAACACTTTAAAAATAGACAAATTTGAAAGACTTGAGAATTCTGATCAACAAATGCTCAACCATGATTCCAGAGGACTGATGAGGAATTATTGTGGGTCCCCACCCCCACTTCCTGACAAAAAGGTGATAGATTTAATTTGTGGAATGAGAGATACATTTTTGGACATGGCCAGTGGGTTTGGTTTTTCTTTCCTTTTTTTTTTCTCAGTAGAAGGGAAAGAAAATAAATGTTTGTTAATTGGAAAACGAAATAAAATTTAGTTTAAAAGTGGTCTGGAACAGGGATTGGTCAACTCAAAGAAGAGGGCTGAGAGACCTGATATTTTTCACTTGTGACTTGTTTTTTAGTGAATAGGAAGGGCTCTTTTGCAGAGATGGTAAGATTCATTTGGGCACCTAGGTACTGCAGTGGATAGAGCATGAGGCCTGGGGTCAGGAAGACCTGAATCCAACCTCAGGCACTAGCTATGTGACTCTGGGAAAAATCGCTTCATCCTGCCTGCCTCTGTATCAGTAACTAAGGTGGGACATTCTTTTACTGTTTTCTCTTTCAGCACTTATTTAATCAAGTGCCCTTGAAGAGTCTGGCCTTTGTTCCTTTAATTGGATCAGGAGTCTTTGATGACTTGCTTGCCTCAAGGGAAAGCATAGTTTACATAGGTTTGAGTCACATGTTTGTGATGCCAAGTGGGTTTGAGTTGCATGTTGTGATGCCCTTTGACTCTGAACAGGATATATAAACTCAAGAGGTTGGCATATTTCCTTGAGGCTCTCACTCACTGGAAGAGTGTTGATGTGGAGACTCTGGGCAAGCCATTGTAACTGCCCCCCGGCTTTGCTAACCCAGATGGGTTTTCCTCCTGAACTGAGTGTGTGTGTGTGTATATATGTATATATATATGTATATATATATATATATATATATATATACATATATACATATATATACATATATACACACATATATACACACATATATATACACATATATACAATATGTATGTATATATGTGTATAATATATATAATATGTATGTATATATATACATATATATGATTAAAGTAAGATTGTTAACCCCTTAACTTTGCTTTCCTTAGTAAAGCAGATCAAAAGAACCTGTGCTGGCAGCTTTGTTGCTGGTTTTGTTGGGTCTTACACCCCACAACAGCTGCTAGCCAAATTGTTGTTACAGTCTCAGTTTCCTCATCTGTAAAATGAGCTGGAGAAGGAAATGGCAAACTACTCCAGTATCTTTGCCAAGAAAATCCCAAATGAGGTTGCAAAGAGTTGGACGTGACTGAAAAACTACTGAATAACAAGAAGAAGAAGATTCTACTAGTCATCTCCTTCGGCCTGGAATGAAAAAAAGCAGGACCAATTATTGCAAAAAGGATTTAATCTAGATATAAAGTATAAAGAAGAATTCCTTCAATATTAGTGTTAACTATTATAATGTTAGTATTAGAAATATTAATATTAATACTAAGATTCTATTAGTATTAATGTTAAGAAGAAACTGAGTTTCCTTCTTTGGAGGACTGAAAAATAAGAGATTATCTTCTTTCTTGGAATCAGCATGGTAGAGGAAATGATGTGGAAGAACTGCTGTCTTCTCTCTGCCATACTTGGGAAAGCTGTTTTCTTTGTTTTCTCTTGGGTGAGGGCTCTCCCCAAATGGTGCAGGCCTCATTAGTTGGTCTTTGGGAATGCTGAACTGATCCTAAGTTGTCTGAGGCCAAGCTCATGGTACACCGTTCCAGAACAGCTCCACCCTGTTCAGGAAAGACTAATGAGGGAAAAGAGAGAAGGGCCCTTAGAGAGGCTAGAGCAGAAAGATTTACGAGACTTCTCTATACCAAATGCACATTAAAGGAAGATACCATTTAAGAAATAGTCTCCAAAGATCTGACACCAACTGGCAGCATGAACTCAGGAAATTCATTAAAACCACTGATAGCCTCAGTTTTTCTCCTCCCAAAAGTTCTTATTAAAACAACAACTAAATGAAACTGAAAAGATTAGCACAAAGTGTTTTTCTCATAACAAACCCCTAAAACATTCCCATTTTATAGATGAAGAAAGATTAAATCACTTCTCCAAGTGTTGGAGGTAGATCTGGAGGCAAGATTTGAACCCAGGTCTCCTGACTCTATATTCAGTCCTGCCACATAGATATCTTTCCTTCTCTGAGGTAATTATGCAACTATCTAATAAACGAATTTTTCTGAAACATGCAGACTTAACTTTTGCCTTGGGGAAGGGGATTGTCTAATTGAAGCAGTGATGTAACATAATGATATTAATTTATCCAACAAGAATTTATAAAGTACCTACTACATTTTATTTATACATTGGCTAATAAAGCCAAAGTCCTTTCCTTCATGGAGTTATGAAGTTTAGCATAAAACTATTATGGAAAGGATAATGTGATAAATTTTGTAGTACTTTATGGTTTATAAAACATTTTCCATGTGTAGCATTTCCTCTGAGGTATTCTTTTTACTTGAATTCTTACTCACTGGTTGCATCCCCAGAGCATGGTTGCTACTCATAGGTTTCTTGGTACACATTTCTTGAACTATGGCTCACAAGCCCCCACTGATTTGCTTCCCACAAACAGTCAGCCAGAAGACACAATCAGCTTAAAGAAAAGGCGTTTACTAACATGATATAGTAAGAACGGCAACCACAGAACATACTCCCTCATAAACCTGGGTGCACTCTCCCATAAATACATATAACATCTGTGGGAAAAGTAGTCACAAACTCAAAATTGAACAGCATTGGGGCAAATATTTAGGAACACATGCAGCCAAGGTGACTGGTGCCCTTGGTGCTACAGTGTCTAAATGTACTTTCTTTCCTAGTGGAATCCTCTCTGTAGTTCTCTCCTAGGCACATTATTTCTGCTTGATGAATTGTTCATCTGGACTCTCAGGTTCTGTTCCTCTCCCTAACTTGGCTTTCAGTGACTAGGGCTGATTTTCCCCTGAATTCATGGTCTACTGTCTTCTCTGCTGTCAGGGGTCATTCTCCTTGAAGCTCTTACCTCTCTCAAGTGACTTCATCTCAGTGTTTGAATCTTTTTGGAGAAGGTGTGTCTTTGCTCGATTTTCTGTTTCTTGCTTGAACTCTTCACAACTTAGAAGCTCTCAAACTACTGGACAATGTGTCTACTGGATGAGTAGCATTGCTCCTAGAAGTCATGGCCAATGTAAGGTGTGTGGGAAGGAGAGAAAATCTCCCCTATTCCTCACAACCCTTTGGTACAGGCATGGGTTTCACATTCCCTAGCTTGGGACTCCCTTGACTCATTCCAAACCAAGCAGGCTTAGCTATTTAAAAGTCTTCAGGGACATGGACATTTTTTATCCTTCCAATTCAATTAGTGGAAGGTATTCACAGTTTTAGAGGATGACAGTGTTGATATCTCCTTAACATATTAGCACTTTATTATCTGCGATTATGTCTCCTGGGGGGGAGGGTGGGAATAGATTATTTCATTTGAGACACACAAAAACCCTGTAAGGTAGGTATTATTGTCCCCATTTTATGGATGAGAAAGGTGGGACTTAGAGGCATTACGTGACTTGTTCAGAGCCACCCAACTCATAAGTATATGAGGAGGGACTCAAGCCCAGGTTCTTCCTGACTTTTAGTCAGTGCTCACATCAGTTTACCGTGATTGCTCTCCATAGAATAGGAATTGGAATAGGATTGTCAAAGAGTGCCTTTGCTTTGAAGACCATTGGGTTTCCATGACTTTCCTCATGTTTACCCATGTTTAATGTGAGCTCCACTTTCCATTCTTGCCATTTCTTTTCACCTCCCACTCAGAGCTCACTTCTCTTTCCAGGCTTTTGAATAATTTCCCCTCTAGCCCACATAAAATCTTTTGACAAGTCAGACCAGTGGTTGGGAAAAGACACTAAACTGATCAAACTGTCTAAAGTCAGGACTTGCCACTCTCTCAACAGAGCAGTAAGGGAAGGCTAGATCAGAAGACAGAAGACCTGGGTATGAATCCTGATCATGCCACTTGCTACTTGGATAATTTCACGCAAGGCGTTAAATTTCTCTGGGCCTCAGTTTCCTCGCTTGTAAAATAAGAAGGTAGTCTAGACTCTAGGTGATTTATTAGGTCTCCTTCAGCCTTAAGTCTTTGGTTCTATAATCTTTTAAAAATAATTTTAGCCTTAATCTTTTATTTTTGCTTAATTTTGGATAAAAGGTAAAGGGGAAGCTAAGCCATTAGGTCTGATGACCTGGCAGGTCTTACCAAGCTGGAAAGGCTTCCAATATGGACCCAGCAGTGATGGTCCATATTTCTTATCACAAGTATATATCACCATGAAAGCAAAGTCATGAAAACAATTTGAAATAAGAAAAAAAGGGGGGGGGCAGCTAGGTGGCACAGTGAGTAGAGCACTGGCCCTGGAGTCAGGAGGACCTGAGTTCAAATTCAGCCTTGGACACTTGACACACTAACTATGTGACCTTGGATAAGTCACTTAACCCCTTCACTTAACTGGGCTTCCTCCTCTGACCTTTTCACCTCCTCCCCCCAATCTTTACTCCTTCATGTGTTTTTCTTATACCAACAGATGACCCATGATCCCAGCTCCATTACCTTCAGAAGCAGTGCGGTCCAGTGGCTAGAATGTTGGCTGTGGAATCAGAGGGTGTAAGTTCCAATCTTCTCTCTGTCACCTACTACCTGTGAAACCTTGGGCACTCTCTCTGCCTTGGTTTCCTCATCTTTACAATGAGAGTGTTGGACTGGATGGATTCTACCTTCATCAAGAAGCATGAGGGAGGGCTAAAGTGCAGTACAAAGAAACACAGAGCTCACAACAAGACAGTAAAGCAAGCCAACTTTATTGAAGGGAAATATTCACAAAATGCAGGGTAGTGAAGGAAGATTGTGGAAACCAGTCTGCTGGGTCTTTGGATGGCATTGGGTACCCCTTGAAGCCACAGAGGAAATGGATGACCTCTTCCCCCCAAAAAACATGGTGGACTTTTATAGAGTTCTCATCTGGGTCTATCCAGTAGGGCCAGTCATTAGGGGAAAGGATCAGGAATTTGGACCTGGTGGCTGGAGCTGATTTATGCTAGAGAAGGGAAGGGAAGAGTCCTGGGAATTAACATTCAAACTCCCAACCAGTGGGAAAAAGGGGATTTGGGCCATTACTGGTGGTCCTACTCTGACAGGGCAACTTAACTTCCCCATCTGGGGTTTTGTGCTTCCCAGGGGTTTCTTCGTTCTTTACCACCTTTGAGGTCCTCTCCCAATTCTAACGGATAATTCATCCTATGACCTTTCCAGTAACCACGTCATGGATGATTCTATGGTTGAGCTGCTCACTTGGTCCCAGGTTGACCAAATGCCTGCATTTGCAAAGGGCCCAGATTGGAAGGATTTCGCTATCTGACTTGAGTGTATGTGTACCTTCAAAACTCAAATACATATAATTTGAGGATAGTCTCCTCTTTGGGACTTTATTTTCTTTCATTCCCATGGGGTAGTGAGGTCACTAGGGAGTTATATTTTTAGAATCATGGCAGTGCAGTGCAGTGAGCCTGGGTTCAAATTCTAATTTTACCGTGCACTAGCCATGGGACCTTGTATAAGATAATCAGTCTGTTACAATGAAAAGATGGCACAGTGAGAGTCAAAAGACCTGATTTCAAATGCCACCTCTTCTATTTGCAAATTTACGACCTGTGTGACCTTGACAATAATATAATAATAATGATAACTTGTGTTTGTATTGTGTTTTAAGATTTGCAAAATGCTTTTTTGGTTGTTATTACATCCAAGCCTCACAATAACTTTGGGAGGTAGGTGCTATTATTATCCCCATTTTCCAGATGAGGAAACTGAGTCTGAGAGAGGTTGAGTGACTTGCCTAGGATCATAATCTAATAAAGTGTCTAAGGTAGGATTCCAATTTAGATTTTCCTGCCTCCAATTACAGCATTCTATCCATTACAATCACCTAGCTGCCAAGGGCAAATCGCTTCAACTCCTCTGTAAAATGAATTCAGGCCCTTAATTTAGACCTTCATTACTTCTTACCTAGATTATTGCAACAGCCTCCTAATTGGTCTCCCTGCCCAAGTCAGGCAATGAAGGTAAAAGTAAGGGGTTAGATATGATCATCTCTAAGTACCTGCCAACTCTTTTTTTAAAAATATATTTCCCCCCCAACTACATGTAAGACAGTTTTTTTTAACGTTCATTTAAAAAATTTTGAGTTTCAAATTTCCCCCCTCCCTCCCTTCTTAACGTTCTCTGTCCCTGAGATGGTAAGCAACTTGATATAAGTTATATCTGTTCAATCATGCAAAACATATTACCATATTAGTCATGCTACAAAAGAAGACACAGACCCAAAGGGGAAAAAAAACAAAAAAAACCATCAAGTGAAAAGCAGTATTCTTCAATCTGCATTCAGACTGCATCAGTTATTTCTCTGGAGATGGATAGCTTTTTTCATCATAAGTCCTTTGAAATTGTCTTGGGTCATTGTATTGCTGAGAGTAACTGACTTATTCACAGCAGTTCATTATACAATATTGACATTATTGTCTACATTGCTCTCCTGGTTCTGCTCATTTCGCTTTGCACCAGTTTGTGTAAGTCTTTCCAGGTTTTTCTGAGAGCATCCTGCTTGTCATTTCTTATAACATAATAGTATTCCATTACATTTATATACCACAACTGTTCAGCCATTCCCCAATTGATAGAAATCCTCTCAATTTCTAATGCTTTGATACTACAAAAATAGCTGCTATAAATATTTTTGTACAAATAGGTCCTTTCCCTTTTTGATTTTTTTGGGATATAGACCTAGTAGTGGCAGTCTCAGTTTTCCCACATTGCCTCCAACATTTATCATTTTCCTTTTATCTCATCACTCTGATAGGTGTGAGATGGTACCTCAAAGTTGTTTTAATTTGCATTTCTTTAATCAGTAGTGATTTAGGGCATTTTTTCATATGACGTCTTGATTTCTTCCTCTGAAAATTGCCTGCTCCTATCCTTTGAACACTTAGCAATTGGGGAATGACTTGCATTCTTATAAATTTGAATCATCTCTCTATATAAGAGAAATGAGGCCTTTATTAGAGTACTTGCTGTAAAAATTATTTCCCAGATTTCTGCTTTCTTTATAATCTTGGTTGCATTGGTTTTGTTTGTGCAAAATCTTTTTAATTTAATATAATCAAAATTGTCCATTTTACATCTAGTAATGTTTTTTTATATCTTGTTTGGTCATAAATCCTTCCCTTCTTCACAGGTCTGACAGATAAACTACTCCTTGCTCTTTTAATTTACTTGTAGGATCAACCATTATGTCTAAATCAGGTACCCACTTTGACCTTATCTTGGTATACAGTGTAAAATGTTGGTCTAGCTATACCTACTTTCTACCATACTGTTTTCCAGTTTTCCCAGCAGTTTTTGTCAAGTAGTGAGTTCTTTTCCCAAATGCTGGGGTCTTTGGGTTTATCAAACACTGTGAGTCCATTTACCATTTTGTCTTATTTATCTAATCTATTCTACTGATCCACCACTATCTCTTAGCCAGTACCAGATTGTTTCGATGATTATCCTATCAACTCTTAATCTGTGATCTCTTGATGTTTGTTTTAACCTGATTTCTTCTCTACAAAATATCAGGGTTGAGGAGAAAAATGGTATACACAGTGTGCTTTGCCCAAGCCCCTACCCTAGGTAACTACAGAAGGCCATAGACCCAGTGGCTTACACTAGGCAGAATGGCAGTTTGACTCTGCAGGAATGCATCCAATGATCCTTCCAGAGTTCTGATGTCTCCTGGAACTAAAGAGACAAGTGGAAGCCAGATGACAGAAGGTCCCTTCTTTCTCCCCTCTGTAATGAGCTCAGGATGCTCCTTTCCCCTACCCCTGACTGAGTCAAGTTGCCCTATTTTTTATTCCTCTTTAACTAATGGAAGTCTCTAGCTTGTTCAAAGGATCTGCTAATTTACTGGATTGCTTTGGTTATTTGCCTATGTCTTTTATGTAAGGTCCAAGGCTGGTCAAATTCCTGAGCAGCCACATCTGAATTAGAGAATCTTCAAGTAGGAAGAGAGCTCAGAAAGCTGTCTAACTCATGCCTGCCAGAGAATCTTCTCTAACAAATTTCCCCCAACATGAACATCCAGTTTTTGTCTGAAGATTCCTAATGAAGGGAAAGCAGTATCTCCTGAAGCAGCTTGTGCCATTTTGGGAGAACTTTAATTGTTCTTTAGAAGCACTCTGAATTTGCTTCTCTTCAGCTTTCATCCATTTTCTTGTTCTGCCCTTTAGGGCCAAGCAGAAAAAAAGTTGAATCTCACCACAAAACAGCCTAGCAAATAAATAGCTTAGAGGAAACTTTTGTTACCCCCCACTCCTGGTCATCTTCAAGTCAAATATGCTGAATTCCATTGAGTAATCCTGGAGGGGATAGTTTCCTTCTCATCCTCTCTCCATCCTGGTGACCCTCGTTGGAATGCCTTTGAGTTTGTCCATTTGTTAGGGGATCTGTGAGTCCATTGGTATGACTTTTTCCTCCATCAATGCAACTGCAAAGATGGTAATTTGGGTTTTCAAAGTCCTTAAAATATGGAGCCCCTACCGAAAACAATATTCTGTCTGGGGACTAACCATGATCGCTGACTTCATTTTGGACACCATTTCTCTCTTAATGGAGTTTAAGACCATATTAGCTTTCCTTTTCCTTTTTTTTCTTTTTTGGCTTCCCTGCCACACCATTGATTCACAATTAAGCTTGCAGGTCACTAAAACTCTCAGATCATTTTCAAGAAACTGTTGTCTAGGAACAACTCTTCTACAGATTCCTGTATAGTTGATTTCTAGAGCCCTAGGGTACAACTTGACATTTATTCCTATTAAATCTCTCTCTCTCTCTCTCTCTCTCTCTCTCTCTCTCTCTCTCTCTCTCTCTCTCTCTGTCTGTCTCTCTTTCTGTCTCTCTCACTTTCTCTCTCTCTCATCTCCCTATCTCTGTCTCTTTCTCTGTGTCTGTCTCTTTCTCTCTGTCTCTGTCTATCTGTCTGTCTGTCTGTCTGTCTCTCTCTCTCTCTCTCTCTCTCTCTCTCTCTCTCTCTCTCTCTCTCTGTGTGTGTGTGTGTCCATCATGGATGGAGCATTGGACCTTGAGTTAGGAAATTCTGAGTTCAAATCTAGTCTCATATTCTTATTAGCTGTGTAACCTTGGATAAGTCATTTGACCTCTCTGTTTCTCAATTTCCTCAAGGTCATAAAACAAAGATGAGATCTGGGATACAAACTCATCTTCTTCCTTTGCCCCATTCCTCTTCCTGCCTTAGATGTCACCTTATCCAACAAGCTAATTTTATAGAGAAGGAAATGGCGGCCCAGAGGAGCTGAGCCATAAGCAGTCGATTTCATATAGGGAGTATGGCGGCACCTAGCAGGGTTTCAAATCCTTCACCCAGGGCTCACTCCACTGCATCCAGCATCCTCTCCTGCAGGTTCAAGTTAATCTGTTCTTCTGGTACCCTTTCACTACCTAGTGTGCTACTAAGAGCACACAGCACAGGTCAGCCATATTTGAAACATTTACAGAATGAGAAAAATGTAGCAGGACATGAGTACAGAAATCTCTGTTTTAAAAAAAGGAACTGGGGGAGTTTTCTCAGGTTTCTGAGCAAAAGGGAACTTACCCACTGAAAAGGTAAAGTTCAGAGAGTTTCGATGTAAGTGAATACAGTGCTGTGTAGCAGGAACCAGGGATGGATGGGTAAGAGTGTTTTGCTCTTTTGAAGTTAACCCTTGTTAGTCCCCCTTGAAAAAGAAAACAGTAAGGGTTAAGAAGTGGACACTAAGTCTATGCAAACCTGTGTGGTCTCCTTTGGTGGAGCCACTGTGAGAAATAATATGCTTAGTCCTCTCCTGCCCCAAACCATTTTAAAACTCTTTTGGGGGAACGACTTTTAGAACATGAGCATGGAAAAACAGATTTAGAGCTGGAAGGAGCCTTAGAAGTCAAGTGATCTAATAATGATAAAAATAACATAGTACTTTAAGGATTACAAAGCACTTCTTTACTATCTTGTTTTACAGTTGAGGAGGCTAAGGCAGACAAAGATTAAATGAATTTCCCAGGATTGCACAGCTAGTAAGTGTCTGAGGCTGGATTAGAAGAGGGAGATGCTGGATTAGAACACAGGTCCTCTGATTCTAGGTCCAGTCAGCTTCCTACCATAGCACAGGGGAGTGGTAGTGGTATATTTTCAGCCTTTCAGGGATGTGGAGGCCATCTAGTTCTCACCCTTCTTTTTACAGATGAGGAAATTGAAGCCCAGAGGTTTTAGTGACTTGTCCGAGGTCACCTCTGCTGCTCAGGACAGAGAGTTCTTTGGAGGTAGAGAATTCTTGGTCCTTGTGAGCTTATCCAAATGACTAAGAGAAGGAGAACATTTGCTGCCATTGCTACCACCATAAAGGATTTAGGGAAAGTCACACAGTAGGACCAACCAAGAGTTTGTTCTTGAGAGGTCAATTCCACCTTCCCAGTCACTCAAGTGTGTAGCATTGGGATTATCTTCAACTTCTTGTCATATGTGGCCAATCCATTGCCACACCTTATCATTTCTATCTCACAATCTCTCATATATATACATATGTATATGTATGTATGTGTATGTGTATATATGTGTATCTATCTATACATATATATATGCGCACACACACACATATATATATATACATACACACACACACACACATATATATATATATATATATATATATATATATATATGTATATGTCTCTGTACTGGCCCTTCCTCATGTCTGGAATCAGAGCTGTGCTAGTAAATGTTAAACAACCAGCTTTCCATGATACATTTTTTCCCCTTCCTTATACCTCTGCCTGGAATACTCTCTGTATTCTCACTTCTGTCTTTTAGAATTCTGTACTCCCTTCAAGATCCAGGTCAAATGCCACCTTCTACTGAGGCCTTTTCCAGTCCTCCCAGCTGCAAGAGATTTCCCCACTCAGGTTACATTTCATCCACTTTGTGTATATCTTGTATGTACCTATTTT
>JAQQSZ010014485.1:0-11503 GCA_028646595.1 Phalanger gymnotis
ATGATGCCAAGCTGGAACCCTGCCTAGAATGGGACATTCTTAATGCTAGAATCATTTGTTGGTGTTGTACTTTATAGAAGATGGATGCCAGCAACTTTTTCCTAAGCGACTTTAGGGAGATCTGGGATATGCTGCAGATGCTGATGAAGCAAATACTGACTGTCAGTGGTATTGGCTCAGTCCTCTATTTCTGCAGCCTCATTCTCTTCCTTGTGGGCCTCTATTGTTTTTCAAAGTCTCGATTTCTACCCCCTGTTAGGAGGAACAGACATATCAGTGAGGTAAGTCTCCTATGGAGACCAGCTCTTCTTTTTCCCCTCTCTTTCCACTCTTCTCCCTGATCTTCTCTATTGACTGATTCATGTTAACGTCTTTTTTTTTCTCAGCATCACCTTGTAAAACTCTTTTGCTCTATCACACAGACTCTCCTGGGTAACTTAGAGAGAATTGAAGGGCCATGATCCTTTTAAGGTCAGAGAATGTGTCTGGTCATCTGAGAGTTAAATCCTAAGTTGAGCGACCTAGCATCCATTGAGAGGGTTCCTAAGTGAAGGCACAGAGTCCCTTGTAGACCCATTCCCCCTAAGTTATTCTTCAGGGCTCAATTAGATCTTTTATTGGTTGTTATAGGAAATGTCCTTGGGAAGTCTGCATTTATCTGATGAGGGAGACTTTGATTTTGAAAATCTATTGGTCTGACAGGCGCCCGTAGTCTTATAGGTCTGAGACTAAGAACCTTCTTTCTTTGGGGTGTTAACCTTGAATTTTACTTATTATTAAGTGTCAGAAATGTCTTTTTTGCATTTTTGAATACACTTGGCTCCTCCATAGTGAGCCTTCCCTTGTAACAAAAATTAAAACACACACACACACACACTCACACACAAACACACACATGGGCACAATACACAGGATATCAGCAAAACCTACAGATTGTGTCTGACAGCATATACAATATTCCATACTCATAGGCTTCTGCCTCTACTGTCTTCTCATCTCTTCCTCAGAGGCCAAGCTTGGTCATTATAATGGTTCAACATTAAGTTTTGTTTTATTATTGAGAGATTTCTCCCTGATGCCCAAGAAGCAAGTTGAAGAAAAAAATAAAGAAGAAAACAGAGAAAAAAGGTCACTATACTCTTCTTTAAGTGAGAAGGAAATATTCTTTAACAACTTTTTTCAAATAAAGGCAGAGACAGAACATAAAACTGTTGAAGAAAGTACAACAAATAATAAATGAGTTCTACCAGAAGAAACCTATAGAGGAACAGAGAAACACTAAAGACAAAGAGGATCTCAAGAGAAAAGAATTATGTTTTCTGAAGTAACATCTCCATCTTGTGGTCTTTTTGGAGATTCATGCTAAGAACTTTTAAAGCCTTTTAAAACTATACAGAGAATATAAAGGGAGATTTCCTCTTGGTATTTGCTGTGAAACAGATGTGACAGATGCAGTAGGAATGGATATGGTAGTTGGTCCTTGGCCAGTAGAGTAATGACATTAAACTAAAGGCTTGAGGTGACTCAGGAAGCAGAAGTTTTCCATTCCTTAGGGACAGGCGAGCAGGAGAACTATCTTGCTCCAGAGATGGATATGGCTGAAGATGAGTTGGCAGTTAGCCCCGTAAAGGACAAGCTAAGGAAAGGATAGAACCACGTGAAAATATGTTCCAAATTACTAACATTAAGAGAAATAGAAATTTAAACACCCAAGATTCCATTTTATATCATACAAATTGTCAAAGCTGACCCCAAAAATCGGAAGTCACTGTTGGAGGGAAGGGTTTTGGTTCTAGGTGAGACTTCTATAACTATCCAGACACATCAGATTTCCAACACCTTCTTCATTTCTGTCTTTCAGCATTTTAGACCGGAGAGCAGAGAATCTGCAGAGAGTGGTAAGGTCCTATGCTTTCTATCCTGAACTTCTGGGTCATCAAGCCTTGTGCTCCATCCCCTTGAGGTTCTATCCCCACCCCCACCTCATCCCCAATCTCATTCCCAGGTCCACTCCATCCTACCTCTACTCCTACCCCATTCCCATCCCCAAACCAATTCTCATCTTCCTTCCTATCCTCATCCTCACCCCCATCTCAATCTTCATTCCCATCTTGATCCCCAGTCACAGACTCTGAGAGTGGGAATGTGTATTGGAGGCTATCTAGTTCAACCTAATCCTGAACAAGAATCCCCCTACCCATATGCCATGAACAGTTATGCAGGTTTTACATGAGACCCGGTGAAGGGAAATCTCAGATTCCAAGGCAGTCAGTTCCAGTTTTGGGCAGCTCTAATTGTTAGGAAGTCTATCTCATATCAAGCCTAAATCTGCTTCAGTACATCTATCTACCCATTGCTCCTGGCTCTGTCCTCTGGGACCAAACAAAGGCTTAATTCTTCTTTCACGTGAAAGCCTTTTAGATAAGACAGCTACCACGTTCCCTGAAAATATCCTCTCCTCCAGACTGTGTCAGTCAGTCAATAAGCATTTATTAAGTGCTTACCAGGTGCCAGGCACTGTGCTAAAGCCCTGGTGCTGCAAAGAAAGGGAAAAGACAGTCCATACTTTCAAGGAGCTCACAGACTAATGGGAGAGATAACATAAGAAATAACTATGTACAAATAAGATATATAGAGGATAAATTGGAAGGAATGTCAGAGCGAAGGGACTAAGACTAATCCCCCACCCCCACACAGCATGATCTTGAGGCTCTTCCTCAGCTTATTATCAGTGACCCTCCAAAAATGCAGCCCCTAGAACTGAATACCATGGCATGGCACAGACAGGTCTAATCACCTACTTGGTTCTGGACAACATGCCTCTCTTGATGGGACCCAAGTTTGGAATGACTTCTTCGGCAGCTATATCCTACCGTTGACTTTTCTTTTCTCCTCTTCCCTCTCCTTCTCCTCCACCTCCTCCTTCTTCTCCTTCTCCTTCTTCTTCTTCTCCTCCTCCTCCTCCCCTTCTTCCTCCTCCTCTTCTTCCTCCTCCTCCTCCTTCTTCTTCTCCTTCTCCTCCTCCTTCTTCTCAGCCTCCTCCTCCTTCTCCTTCTTCTTTTTCTTCTCCTCCTCTTCCTCCTTTTTCTTCTTCTCCTTCTTCTTCTTCTTTTCTTCTTCTTTTCCTCCTCCTTATCATCATCATCATCATCATCACCATCATCTTTTTTTGTGGTGGTGCAGGAAAAATCAGCCATAAATGAAATATTTATTGAACAAATAAATCCATCAAAAGTAGGAGGTTTCCATTTAAAAAAAAAGGTCTGACTAGCAGAAATGAATTTGCCCCATAGTGTTTTGCATACCCAATGTGTTATCTGTCAGCTGATATAATCCCTCCCTCTGCTTCCTTATCTTCTCCCCTTCCACTTTCTATAACTATAGTTGGATAAACTTTGATTTCATCTGGGTCTGTGGGGCAGGATGACATGTTTGACTGGGCTTGCTGTTCACTAATATACCACCACTAAGTCGGAGCTGATACATTTAGACATCTTTGGGTTCCAAATGTTTCTGAGAGGTCAACCATGGACTTGCAGCTTTGGAGCTAATAAGAAATGGGGACCATCTCTGAATAAAGCAGAAAGCTATTTTCAGAAGGAAAAAGTGGAGGGGAACACATGTCTTATCCTGAACCTCTAAACCACTCGCCTCACTTCTCCATTAAAAAAGTGTCTCATGGGATCATGGAATTTGAGAGGTTGATGGAACCTCAATGATCATCTATTCCAACCCCTTTGTTTCATGGATGAGGAAACTGAGGCCCAGAAAGGTAAGGGGATCAGCCCAAGGTCACACAGCTAGCCAGTGTTAAAACTGAAACTGGAACCCAGATTTCCCAACTCAGTTCCATTGCAACAAGGGGAATGTTTCTCCCATAGCACTCCTATATTTCCCTCTGTTAAATATCTGCCATTTTTCTCACATCTTTGTCAAATGAACTCCCATCTAGTCATACATCTCTCATCTTGTGTTTATGAAGTTTATTATTTGAACCCATGTATAAGACTTTGCATTTATTCTTATTAAATTTCCCTTTATTGCATTTGGTCCAGCATCCTAGTATGTTGAGAGCCTTTTGGATTCCAACTTGACCATACAATGTATCAGTGATCCCTCCTAGCTTTGTGTCATCTGTAAAGTACAATACACATGCTTTCCATGACTTTATCTAAGTCACTGATAAAATTATTAACGAGAACAGGACCACAGGATCACTGGGGCACTCCATGAGACTTCCCAGAGTCACTTAGGTGGTATAGGGGATACAGTGACAGAGCAGGAATACCTGAGTTCAGCCTTAGGCACTTACTAGGTATGTGACCATGGGCAAGTCACTTAACCCTGTTTGCCTCAGTTATATCAAATGTAAAATGGAGATAATAACAGCACCTACCTCTCAGGGTGGTTGTAGAAACTTGAAAAATGTTTAGCACAGTGTTTGGTGCATAGTAGGCACTTAATTAATGTTTACTCTCTTCTCCCTTTCTCCTCTTTTCCTTCCTCTTGAGATGATTACTCTTTGGGTACAGCCAAACCACAAAACAACTTTTCATCTTGTCTGCCAGAACAGCATGAGCACTGTTCCACTGTCGAAGTCGAAGTAAACCTTATATACAACTTTCTTCCCTTTAAAAAAGGAAATAAACTTAATCTGGAATAATGTATTCTTGGTCAAGCCATTCTCACTTGTTGCAATCCCTGTTTCCTATTTTCTATGTCGACTAACCATGCTTTTAATAATATGTTGTAGAATTTTGCCAGGAATTTAAATCAAGCTCACTGGTTACTAGCGTGCAGACTCCATTCTATTTATTCCCTTTTGAGAAAGTCAGGACATTGGCCTTTTTCCATTTCCTTGGTAACTTTTCCATTTTCCATGTTTACTCTTTAAAAGAAAATATATCCATCTTTTACATCACTATCACTTCCCTATGACTCCCCTCTCTCACCATGGAACCATTCCTATAACAAAGTATGGCTAGCAAAATAAACCAACACATGAGCTTTTTCTGATAGTATATATCTTATTCCTCACTGATAGTCCATCAGAAGTAGGTGGGTAATCTTTCCCATCAGGTCTTGGAAGTTACAATCAGTCATTGCATTGACCAGGGTTCTGCTGCCTTTCAGTGTTGCTTTCCTTTGTCCTAGCATAGTGCTCATGTAAATCATTATTGTTCTGCTTTGTTCTGCATCATTTCATATGAATCTTCCCTAATTTCTTTGAATTTTTCCTATTCATTATCCCTTATGGGGCGATAATATTTCATTACATAATATCACAAATTTGTTCAGCCCTTCCCCAATGGATGGACACCTAGGAGGCATGGTAGGCTACTAAAGGGCATGGTGGGTAGAACATTGGAATTAGAGTCAAAATGACCTGAATTTGAATCCCTCTTCAGTCACTAACTAACTGTGTGACCATGGGTAAGTCACTTGACCTTGTCTGCCCTGGTTTCATCATCTACAAAATACAGAAGTTAGATTCAATGGTCTCTAAGGTCACATCCAGCTCTAAATCTACAATCTTATGAAAAGTACTGTCATAAATATTTTGGTAAAAATGGGGCCTTTTCTTTTCTCTTGAATTTCTTGTGTTATTTGCCTAGTAAGTGATGTCTGTGGGTCAAACCGTCTGTGATCTTTCAAAGATCACAGACAGTTGTCCAGCAATAACATTGGCTAGTTCTCTCAGTACTGTTGGATGTATTTAGTCTGAGTCTGGTGACTTGCATTCATTCAGGCATCTAGGATCTCTCATATTAGTTCCTGTTTGGAGGGCACAACAGATAGAGCACTGGACCTAGAAGTCAGAAAGATGTAAGATCAAATCTAGCTTCAAACACATACTAGCTGTGTTACCCTAGACCAGCCACCTAACTCCTTTCTGTGACAACCCCTTCATCTATAAAATGGGGTTACCAGTAGCACTTACCTACTGTAACAACAATGCTACTTGCAGCTGCTGTGGCTATGCAAGTTCAATAACACCAGTGCACAGAAGGGCTGCTAGCACAGGTTCTTTGATCTCCTTTTCTAAGGAAAGCAACTTTAAGGGGTTTACAGTCTCACTTTAATCGAACATTCATATATCATTCATTTATTTCAGGGGGAAAAGCCAGCGCCCTGAACTTGAGAGCAAATACAAAGAGAAATTACAAACAGAGACCATATAAACAGAGCAAACACACACAAAGCAATAGACAGGCTTCTAGTTTTCCATCCAGCATCTCAGTACATAGTTATCAGGGAAGAACCAACATCTGGGTTTTCAAGCTGGGGGGCTCCTTAACAACGGCTACCCAGAGTCTCTACACCAACATTCTTCCAATGAGTGAGCCCCAAACAAAATGCTAACTTCTGAGTTTATATACCCTTCTTAGGGCCTGAAGGCTTCAAACCTAGTCAGCAAAAGGGTGTGGGCCTGAGGCTTAGCACCTAGCAAGACTTAATCAAAGGCATTTGATTATTTTAGCATTCTAAAAGAGAAAACTGTAAAAAAAAATCCCACCTTAATTATTATTACACCTACCCAGAGTTATTGTGAGGATAAAATGAGGTAATATTTCTAAAGCATTTTGCAAATCTTAAAGTGCTCTCTAAATATTAGCTACAAAATTATTTTCATTAGCCACTTTTAAAATTCTGTACTTTTCTGACCAAAGACTAGAATAGAAAATATTGTTGCTGCTGTGGACAAGTACAGGGAATTTTCCTAGATTTTTAGCATCATGAACCTCTTCGACAGTCTGGTGAAATCTATAGATTCCTTCTTAGAATGATGGATTTAAATTAAATGAAATAAAAATACATAGGATTATAAAGTAAGCCAAAGTTGGTGAAAATATATTATTTTTTCTCATTGACCTTCATGGACCCCCTGAAATCTATCCATATACCCCTTGGGTTAGATCCCTACTTTATGCAGAAATACCTATTCCTTAGAGTAGAAAGACAAGTGGGTGAGCACCAATATCTGGGCGCTAGCCTGAATGGATCACAGTCTCCTAGTGCTTTAGCTCACGTTACTATCTCATTTTGATCCTGGGTTAAAAAATGTAAAACCATCGTCACATAACATTTCATAATTTAATCACGATTGACTTCTAATTGCCTCTACTTCTACTTGAGATGCTTATCTCTCAACTTAACCATGGACCCAAAAGGAAAGCCCAACAGAGTAAAGATTAGACTACATTTATAGCAGGAAATCAAGATGGAAGAGAGAACAATATGAAAACTTCAATGGGCTGAGTGCCATTCTGGTTTAAAAAGAAAAAAGGGTCTGCAGTCTTCACTCTCAGGGCAGCCTTTGAATAAGGTTGGACTTCTCAATTTCATGTTTGCCCAGAGAACAGCTGCACCCAAGGGGCATTTCTGGAGAAGAGTCATCTGGCATTCCCTTCCCCTCTCCATTATTAAGCATTCCTTGACTCACCTACCCCCCGTCCCCAAGTATTTCTGGTCATAAATAGACAGGAAAAGATGGCCTCATTCCATGGTGAGTGGCAACCCCACTTCCACTTCTGTCAAAACAGTCCCTACTTCCTGACCAATTGCCCTGTGATATCATCCAAAGATCATTGGGATGTCTCAGACCTTGCCTGCATTCCCTTGTATTTATTTGGCCTTGGGCTGAATAAACTAATGCTGTGGGCTCACTAGCCCTATTGCATCTTTGGGATGTGACTCCTTGGTAATGCTGCTGCCATCTCCATAGTAATGCTATCTGTGAGCAGAGCCCAGGAAGTAGGAGTTACCCAAAGATGTTGGATTAGATGACTTTCGAGGGTCCCTAAAGCTCTAAATAACGTGTGTTCCTATGTCTCCTTTTTTGAATGTTTGGAAATGGCATACTTTCTAAAATTCTAAAGCATGTGTCAAATTATGCCCAGTCTTTTCTCTCCTCTACTATACCTTCTAAGGTGGACTGGTCAGTTGCTGTTATTTCTGCTTCAGCAACCAAAACTCCTTATTGGTGAGAAATAGGTCCAGAATAGCAGTTTTCTTTATGGATTCTTCCCCTCTGGAAGGAGGAAATTGCTAAGTTGTGCCAAGAAATTAAAAGGTGCTTTGCTTTTGACAGAGAGAGAGAGTGCTTAGTCTCTTTGAGAGCTCAGGAGCGCAAACACACACACACACACACATACACACGCACACACACACACACACTCTTCCTAGGGGAAGAAAATGAAATCAATATCAGAATTGGAGTCCAGGGCAAAGTTGTTATCGTTGATAAGAGAGGGTAAGTTAACCATACCTCAAACTCCCATAAGAAGGGGTTTCCTTCTCACAGCTCATCTTTGGGGACAAATCTGGTCATTTTAAGTTTGGAGTATTCTGTTTTGATTGCTTTGTTGTTGCTTCCATTTCCAATTTCATCGTTGTCACTGTGTATGTTGTTTTCCTGGTTCTGCTTATTTTACTTTCTATCAGTTCATATAAGTCTTCCCAGGCTTGTCTGTATTCACCGTATTCATTATTTCTTACAGCAGAGCAATATGCCATCACACGTATGTCCTAAAGAGTTTGTCGAACCATTCTCTAGTCAATGGTCATTTATTTTGTTTCTAGTTCTTTGCTACTACCAAAAGTTCTGCTAGAAAGATTTTGGTGCATATTAGATCTTTCTGCATTTGAACATCTTGGAGTATATGGCTAGCAGTGGGATATTTCGGTCAAACGGGTGTGGACATTTCAGCCCCCACCCATTTTTCAAAGCACAATTCCAAATTTCTTTCCAGAATGGTTGGACCAATTCACAATTCTACCAAATGCTTGTGTGTGTGTGTGTGTGTGTGTGTGTGCCTACATAATCCTTCTGGCATTGACTACTCTCTTATTTTGTCATCCCTGTCAGCGCAGTAAAACTTCAAAGTTCTTTTGATTTGTGTTTCTTTTATTATTAGTTATTTGGATAGCAATCTTTTATGGAGAACTGTTTGATCTTATCCTTTCATCATGTATCCATTAAGAAAAGCTTTGGGTATTTTTAATTCTCTCTCTCTCTCCATACATACATATATGTATATATATATATATATATATATATGTACGTGTGTGTGTGTGTATCTTAAATATCACATGCTCATCAGAGATATTGATGTAAAGATTTTCCCCCCTCAAATGCCAACTCCTCTTCTTATGCTGTTGTGTTGGTTTTGTTGGGGTAAAGCTTTTCAATTTCATGTAATTAAAATGATCTATTTTATTTTTTGGAGTCACCCCAATGCCTTATTTGGTTGAGTTCTCTTCCTATCCATATGGGAGCCATGTGGGGAGCAATATAAATATAGCTTTAACTCCTCCATCTGAGGTCCCAAGCACGTTGAGTGGTTTCCTGAAGGATACCCTTGTAATCCAACATGGCTTCTGATTGTCAGAGAGACTTCTGAGAGACTGGGGTGAAAGAGGCAGAGCTCAAGAGAGACAGGGTGAAAGAGAGAAGCCTTGAACTTTGCAATGGCTAATGGAAGTCCATGGAGTTGCAGATATGTGGGGAAAGCTGTTCCTTCCCCATATGGCCCTTGATTCCCAATACCTGCACCCCAAGGGACAGATCAATGAATCATTTACTAAGTACTTAACTATACTTGTCACCTTCCCCATTAGAATGTAAGCTCCTGTTGAGTAGGGATACCTTCTAATAACTCTCATGGTGCCTGACCTGCAGTAGAAGAATGGCACACACTCAGGAGAATGACAAGGGCTATATATCTAGGTCTGAAAATCATCTGTATAATGATTTCCTTAATAAATGCTTGTTGATTGATTTGAGGGCAAGGGAAAACAGATGGACAGCTGACATTTTCCAGTGTTATCATCATCGGGTAAAATTGAGGAGGGCCCCTAGCCCGTTGGGTAAACCTCGTATTGTGAATTTATGGTAGGGCATAGACAGGTGCTGGAGAATTGCTTGTAATTTGAATTATGGGAGAGAACGACCAAATTGACGGGATCCCAGACCTATTCCAGTGATTAAGTATATTCTATTGATGCCTTTTGTTTTCATACCACAATCAGTTTTGAAAAAGAAAATCTTCCATCAAGACTGAATTCTCCTTTACAACAAAAAATGATTAAGCGAAAACTTTTGACCCAGTAGGTACAGCTGACTATATATCTATATATCTATATGTATAGATATATCTATATCTATCTATATTTTTCTATATCCATCTATATCTATCTATCTATCTATCTATCTATCTATCTGTCTGTCTGTCTGTCTGTCTATATATCTATCTTAAATATTCAGTCCTGGGAGTCCTCCAGCGTCATCTCTGATTTTTTACTCAGAGTCTGACTTGTTTTTAAGGACCTTTTCATATACAGTGTTTTGATCATCATATCTGTATCTATCTATCTATCTATCTATCTATCTATCTATCTATCTATCTATCTATCTATCTCTATCCTCCGTTTATTTCACATTGCTTCAGTTCTTACAACTCTTCTCAATTCTGGTTTTTTTCATATTCTTCATTTTTGTTGCATAATAACATTCTACTATGTTCTCATATCCCATTTTGTTTTCAGTTCTTTACTTTTGCGAAAAACATTGCTATGAATATTTGAACAAATATTGGACTTTCATCTTAGTATCTTTCATTTCCTTGGGTATGTGCCCAATGGCAGTCATTGAGTTTGGTAATCTCAGCTAATTCTAGTAGTCTTTTCTCAATCCTCATTCTTCTTGAGCTTTCTGAAGTGTCTGACATTGCTGGCCACTCCTTCTTCCTTGATACTCTCTCCTCTCTGTTTTTTCATGATTCTGCCCTATCCTGGTTCTCCTCCTCCTGGCTGACTTCTCCTCCTTAGTCACCTTTGATGAATCATTATTCTTGTCTTGCCTCCTATTCATGTATGGTCCCAAGATTCTGTCCTAGAAGTCCTTCTCTTTTCTTTCTACGTGCTTTTGCACCTCTTATATTAGTTCTCATTAGTGTAATTTTTATCTTTATTCCAAAGATTTCCAAAACTACATATCCAGTCCCCAACCTTCTCCTGAACTCCAATATCACATCTCCACATCCATATCCATATGGATGTCCACTGGGTATCTCCATCTATATGGATGTTCCATAGGCATCTCAAACTTAACATGGCCAAAATGAACTAATTACCTTTCCTTAACACCCCTCCTTGCACCAACCTAAAGGCTGATATCTTCCAGTCACTCAACTTTTGCCACCTTGAAGTCTCTCTCAAGTAATTCTGACTCTCCCTTACCCCTGCCCGCATAGTCAACTGGTTGCCAAGTTGCTAAAACATTCCCTGCATCATTGCCACTCCTCTGGACCATTATAATAGTATCCTAATCAACTGGTTTCCCTTCTATTTCCTTTCCAACTCATCTTTCAAACAATTGTGAAATTGGTATTCCTAAAGCATGGGCCTGACTCTGTCAATCAAGCAATCAATTAATTAACAAGCACCAAGGGCCAACTCTGTGCCAGGCTCTGCAGCTGCAAAAAAACAAAACAAAACAAAG
>JAQQSZ010014486.1:0-11503 GCA_028646595.1 Phalanger gymnotis
CCATCCCTTCCCGCCCCCAACACAGGTCATACTGTGGAAACATTTTAATTACATTTCTAAAGCAGTTGAAGGTTTATAAAGCATTTCCTCACAACCCTGTGAGAAAAAATTCTATAGGTATTGTTCACCCCCATTTTAGAGATGAGGAAACTGAGGTTGAGAGAGGTTAAGAGAATTGCTATGGCCACACATGTAGTAACTGTTAGAGATGAGAATATAATCCAGTGTAACAATGGCACTTGTAACTACAATGGCTGTGTAAGGCCAATAACACCAGCACACAGGAGGGCTGCTAGCATGAGTTCTTTGATCTACTTTTCTAAGGAAAGTAACTTTAAGGGGTTAACAATCTCACTTTAATTAAACATATGTATATTTACTTAGTTCAGGGAAAAAGTCATCACCCTGCACTTCAGAGCAAATACAAACAGAAATTACAAACAGAAAATGTAAACAAAGCAAATAACACAAATCAACAGACAGGCTTCTAGCTGTCTGATCAAAGCTATGCATACATAGTTACCAGAGAGAGAAGCACTAATATCTGGGTTTTCAAAGCTGGGAGCTCCTTAATGGCTACCCTGAGTCTCCACACCAACACTCTTTTAATGAGTGAGCCCCAAACAAAATGCTAACCTCAGAGCATATATACCCTGTTTAGGACCCTAGGGCTTCATACCTCTTAAAGGCTTCACACCTCTCATGACCTAATTAGCAAAAGGGTGTGGGTCTTCCTACAAACAAAGGCAAGACTCACTCAAATGCATTTGATTGCCTTAGTGCTGAGCACTCCAAAAGAAAAAAAATAGTAAAAAGTCTTACTTCGTTTACCCTTATACCCAGGTCTCTTGACTTGGATCAGCCTTCTTCTCACTATATATCAAGGCACTGAGGTTTCAGTTAGGGGTCTAGATAACATCAGCAATTGCCTTCCACTCTGAGATTCAATGATTCCTCCAAAAAAGAACTTGAGGCAGGCTACTTTCAATTAGTAGGCAATGTCAACATTTGATTTACTTTTTGCATTGCTCTACATGGAAAAACCAGGGAAGAGAACTCCATTTTTTACATGTTCTTCATTCTTGGACTTTATCGGCGGGATTGAAGTTCAATGTACAATGTTATCGGTAGGACTGGTTAATTTGGAAGAGAATTATGCCAAGATGCAAACATTCCCTTCTTTTTGTCATTTTTTTTTTGCACAACTTGCAAGTTTTCTTGTTTTTTCCTGGTAAATAATAAACTGCTTCTACAAATGTGCTATCTAAAGGACAGGGCTAAATAAATGTCACCATGACCTGAATCAGCCCAGATCACAGAATGCTGACCTTCTCACAGTGGGCTATAGGGAAAAAAGGTTAGGGTAGCATTGTAAAATGAGAGGTCTACACGAAGAACGTTAGCTGCACTTGACGACCTTAACTGGTCATTCATAGAAAATGTGAAGAAGACTTTCTTATTTAAAAAAAGAAAAAAAACAGCTCATATTAGAGCATTTAAAGAACTCCTTTTCATGAACTTCCATTTTTATGTTAATTTCAATTACAAATTCTCAATTTGGAAATTTTTTTTTAAGTCATCCTTCTGGAAAAACAGATCTCTCTAATCTTGATGAAAAGGGTTGTTCTGAGAAGGAGCAACTATGTTCCTTAGCATGATTTCAATTGAGAATATTGGAACAATGGTGTTAAATTTACAAAAATGCATGGTATTATTGGTTAAAATGATTTTATAGGCTCATTTATGTGAATGTACCCATAGTCCAGTATCTGTATATTAAGCAAATGAGCCCAAAATTGCCTCAGGCAGGAAACGTAAGGGCTGTCCAAGGAAATGATGATTTATAGCAAAAGTTCATTTGCAAAATGTCATAAGAGAAGACAAGAAATATTTTAAGCACTCTTTCCTCTCAGCCCAGTGAATGGTAACAGGAGAAAATGAACCCACAAAAAGTTCAGTGTGTGACTAGCTGGCTAAGAGAGATCATACCAAGAGAAAACACAGTTGAAACTGATAGGACAATAAACAGAAGTGAAAAGGGAACAGATCTCTTAGCATTTCTATAACTAGTCCCATCAATGATGATAGTGGAACTATCATGTTTGAACTCAATACCCTGACCTGAAATATCAAGTAAGAAAGTAAACTAAGTAGTAGACTACTTAGAGTAGTAGACTACTCTACTAAGTAGTAGAAAGTAAACTAAGTGCTGAGAAGCACCCCAAAAGAAAAAAACAGTAAAGTCCTACTTTGTTTGCCCTTAGTAAACTAAGAAAGTAAACTAAGTAGTAGACTACTTAGAGTAGTCGACTACTCTACTAAGAGTAGACAGTCCTAACCAAATCCCTAGAGAAGAAACTCATGCTAGAGGTGACAGAATTTTAAATACACCCAGAAATTGATTTTCATAGTTTTTCAGAGGGGAAAATTTCCCCCAACTGGAAGTGATCATGGATGGTATTATCATGAAGAATGCCACTATTGACCTATATGCTAAACTCAGAAAAGCAAACAGAACTTATTATCTTACACACACACACACACACACACACACACACACACACACACACACACACCTCTTCAGAAATTCCCCATTACTATTACTCAATTCCTCTCTATTGATCACTGATCAGTTGCCAAACCTTGCTATTTCCTGTTCCACATCTCTGACGTAAATCTCCTTCCCTCCATTCACGTGGCTACCACCATAATTCATCACTTGTATGGACTATTGCAAAAGTCTCCACATTGTCCCCTTTGTCTTGTCTCTTCCCCCTCCAATCCAACCTCCAAGGAGCTGCCAAAATTATCGTCCTAAAGGGGAGATCTGATTCTGTCACCTTTTCCCTCCATCTAGTGCAATAAACTTTTATGCTTTCTTTTGCCTCTAGGGTACATACACATGTCTTGTGCATATATACTTGTGTATGTGTACATGTATATTTATATATGTACATATGTACACACATACAAGATACATATAGAGTAATTGGAAAGGTCAAAAGCCCATGGTATCAAAACTGGCTTGTGACACAGTGGGGAATGAACCTGGATCTGACACATTATAAGGTCAGCTCTCTGTCCACTATAATGCTGTGGCTTCTACCAAAGAAAAGGATATATACTTTTTTTTAATAGTAGATAGAAGATATGGGGCATCTAGGTGGCACCATAAAAGATAGAGCGCAGGCCTGGAATCAGGAAGACTCATCATCATGAGTTAAATCTGACCTCAAAAACCTACTAGCTGTGTGACCCTGGGCAAGTCACTTCACCCTGTTTGACTCAGTTTCCTCATCTGTTGAATGAACTGAAGAAGGAAATGGCAAACCACCCCAGTATTTCTGCCAAGAAAACCCCAAATGGGGTCATAAAGAGTTGGACATGACTGAAAAATTATTGAACAACTATCCAGATGGAAGATGGCTTTGGAGGGGAAATATACACATATACATACAAGCACTTAAATGATTGTTAATTGATTAATATGCCTATTTATTTTCAATCAAAATTGTTCAAGAGTATAGTCTTAGCACACCTCAAGGGTGTCCTTGACAAAAATATTAGAAGACAACAGGTTGATTCAAACAGATGATTTTATGTAATATACTATATTCTCATACTATGTAACTATGCAGTTTTCTAAGAGGTATGTAGACTATAAGATCCCATTGTAGTTTTGCAGGTGTTATTTTTAGTGGAAAAAGTATTTGGCTCAGTAGGGCAAAACACAGTATTAGAAAGTCTGCTCAAGCACGATGAGATGCCTTTTATGTATATATATATATATATGTACGTAAACACACGCATTTTGTATATATATACATAAATTTATTTTATATTATATTATATTATATTGTATTATATTGTATTTATTATATTATATTGTATTCATTATATTATATTATAGTATATCATATCATATCATATTATATTACATTATATCATATTATATTATATCATATTATATTATATTACATTACATTTTGTGTTGTGTTGTGTCATGTTATGTTATATTAAATTATATCATATCATATTGTCATATCATATTAATAATATATGATATATATCATATATTATATAATATTATAAATAAATATAAATTTATATGTGTATTATATAATATACATTATATAATATTATAAATATAAATATACCTATGCCCTAGAAATCATTTTACTCAATGAACCTCTGAGAACTTGCATTAAGCAAGAACCAAAACAAAGAAACATTGATTTGCTAAAGGAATTCCTTAGGGTCATTAGAGAGTTACCTCTGCCAAGTTGAAATAGAAGAGGGATTCTTTATAGATGTCCATTTTCTGCAGACATCCCTCAAGGTATTGATTGCATCAGGGGTTGGAATTCTGCAGGAAATTACCAGTGAGAGAAAAATGGCCCAATGGAACAGATGCTGAATTTGGAGTCACAGGAACTGAGTTCAAATTCTAGTTCTGTCACTTACTTAGCTGGGTGACCTCAAGTGATCAACTAACCTGTCTGGGCTTCAATTTCATCCAAAAAACAAGAGATTCAGACTACATGCCCCTTCCAGCTCAAAATCTACACTCTTATGATTATTGAGAGTGCTCAGAAGAGATCAGACCAATAACTCACTCAAAAATGCATATAGCACATATTAATTAGATTATGGTTGTAGTTAGATGGGAAGCAGTATTGGTAAGCAAAATGGGCTCCTTAGCACTTAGTTCAACAAGTGCCCTTGAAGAGTTTGGTTTTTGTTTGCTTTGAGTAATTCAGTGTATTTCATTGAGTCTTACTAAGTGCTAAGCCCCAGGCCCAAACCCCTATTAGGTGTAAAACCTATGTGGGTGTGGATTGGCAACTAAGGTGGGGCCCAAGGTGGGGCTAACTCCAGGGAGGGCCTACTTTACATGTCTGGGACAGCAGAGGCTTTTAGACCACGTGGGTTTAAGTCACCTCTTTGTGATGATTCTAGGTCACATGGGTGAGTTGCATGTATGACTAACCCCTGACGCTGAAACAGATGTAAAACCAGGGGTTGGCCTTCTCTTCTTTGGAGCTCTTTACCTACAGCAGTGGTGGCAAGTGTGACTCTGGACCAGCCCTTGTTCTGAGTTCCTGGGTTGAACTTAGATGTTGGTAACTATGAATCTGTATTTGGTCTGTCTGTTGATGTTTGTAATTTGTTTGCATTTTGCTCTGAAGTTCAGTGTGCTGGTCTTTTGCCCCTGAACTAAGTGAATTGTATTTGTATGCTGAATTAAAGTGAGCTTGTCAACCCCTTCATGTAGCTTTCCTTAGTTAAGCAGATCAAAAGAACCTGTGCTTCTGCAGCCTGATAGTAGCTTTCTGCTGGCTGTTGGTGGATCTTACACCCCTACAGAAGCTGCTAGAAGGATTGTTGAAACAGAAGCTGATTGAACTGGTCTATCAGTGATTATATCTTGAAGAGTCACAGCCAATGGACAAAAATTTGGACCCCAAATTAAAGAGGAGGACAAGAGCAGACAAGATCATATTTAGGGTAGCTAGGTGGTATCATGGATAAAACACTGAATTCAAATCCAGTCTCAGACACTTACTAGCTATGTGACTCTGAGCAAGTCACTTAACTCTGTTTGCCTCAGATTCCTCATCTATAAAATGAACTGGAGAAGGAAATGACAAACCATTCCAGTATCTTTACTAAGAAAACCCCAAATGGGTTCATGAAGAACTGGACATTACTGAAATGACTGAACTGAAAAAAAAATCACTGCATCCTAAATTGCAAGCTGGGAGGGACTTTAGTCCTCATTTTTATAGATGAGAAAACTGAGGCACAAAGCTGTTTTGTGACTGCTCACACAGATAGTAAAGTTATAAGGCAAGATTTGAACCCAAGTCTTCTAGAATCCCAGGCCACTGCCTAATCCACTCTGCCATACTATGTTTTCAAAGAGTCCAAACTTCTCCCAGAAACAAAAGCTCACCTTTTTCACACCAGTAATCACTTGGTGATTGTATATAATAGCAAATCATGAAACATCGTGAGGTAGTTTTGTTTTATTTTGTTTTGTTTTAATAGATTCCCCAAAAGATAGTTGTAGGTAAAAATAAGATGTGTATGTGTATGTGTAAAATATGTGTATGTATGTATGTGTATATATATGCATATGCATACATATGTGTAATTTTTAAGACACTTTTGTGTAAAAGAAAATTGGGGCTAGTCATGTAGTAAAAGCAATAGTAGACAATCAAGCAGAGTGCTATGCTGGAATCCTTAGAATATTTTTAAAATACAGTTTTATTGATAGCTTTTGTTTTTACATTACTGACATTTTACAATGTATGTTTCCCTTTCTCCCCAGAGAGCAATACCCCATAACAAAGGATAAAAAGGAGAGAGGGAAAACCAATTCAGAAAAACTAACCCAAGAAGTGAAAAAGTCTGACATTTTATGCAGAGTTCCACACCTGTTGTCCCCTACCCCCATAAAAAAAGCAAGAGAAGGCATTTTCTCTTATCTCTACTACTACTGATAAATTTGGTCCTTATAATTTCATAGAATCATGTGTGATTATTTTGTTATTTCAATTTACTCCACTAGAAACAAAAACAAAAATGAAGGTTTCTGGTGTGTTGGGTAGATTATCTATGTACAGTTTACAGAAGCACATTGAAAAAGAATCAAACAGGATGAGGTTGGTTTCAATTTGTAATAATGAAGAGAATACCCACATAAGCAAGAGACCATATATTCATCAAATAGGCTTCTCCTTGTTTCTCTACTAGATTCTAAATCCATAAAGGCAGGGACTATGAACTTCCCCTAGCTCTCAGACCAGCATGTAGAATGCACTGAGTAAATGGGTTGAAGTGAATTTTATTCACTAACACCTTAGCATGAATGAGTTTTAGCAACAGGGCTGTTATAGTCGATGGTATCAGTGAAAATGATCAAAGTAGTTTGGGGGACAGATGATACAGAAAGGACCAAGAGGTACGAAAAAGGCAAATGGAAGAAAGTCAAGAAATACCACCTACTTTATGCTAGTTTTTTCTCTGAAGAACATACCTTTTTGCTAAAAGGGCGTGACTTTTAGAAATTTTCTTTTAGAAATATAGATTTTTCATCACTGCCACTTCACAATTACTTCCTCCATCCTAAAATTATCCCCTTGATTTTTCAATTAGCTCCTCTTTGCATGTGGCTCATTTTATCTTTTTCCTGACTTTTATTGATACTTTTTTTTACATTATGTTCATTTCCAAATACATCTTTCTCCTGCCTCTTCCCAAAAAGGCATCCCTTACAATAAAGAATAAAAAAGAATGAAAAAGAGTACTTCAGCAAACAAATCAACACATCAAAAGAGTCTGTCAGCATATTAAATGAAATCTCTCATAATGAATAAAAATATCCAAGAAAAACATCAGCACAGTTTACATATCAAAAGATAGATTCCTTATTCCATCTATTATCTGTTGAGAATCAGGAGATATGTTTCAATGTCAGATAGATCTAGAGATGGAAGGGATCTTAGAGACCATTGAGGCTGACAACACTCTCATCCTATCAGTCAAGAAACTGAGGCTCCTCAAAGATAAATAATTTGGCCAATGTCACATAAGTATGATGTGTGGAATGTATGGTGGAATTTTAAAACAGGTCATCTGATTCCAAAGCCAGTATTCTTTCCACTTTATAGCTGAAGAGAAAGAACAAGACTGATTCTATCTTGGAGCAACTTCGACAATTAGAACTCATGTAACAAATATGTTCTTATGAAATTACAAGGATTCTTAGGAAGCAAAATGGTTGAGCATGTCAAACATAAGTATCACAGTTTGAGAATGTCAGCATAGAAACCACAAAATGTTACTACAGCCTTAACATTTCTCCATTATTGCTTAATCTATTAACCCTTTAAACTTGTGGAATTGCAACAATGCTCACAGAAATCTGACCTGGTATCCTTTCATTTAAACTAGTAAAATCTCTTGATGTATGTGACTCTGATTCAATTCTGTTTTTGTACAGTCCTCCAAAGTCATGATGTATCACTTCATTGGTCAATGTTAAAGTCTTCAATAGATTCCTCCAGTTAGATTAGTTACAAGTTTCAGATTGTCCCCTTCTTCAATTAACCTCATCTACTGTCGACTTGGGCTGAGACCCATTCTTACAACTTTCCTTTCTTATTCACCATCTATAAGGGAAGGGCCTGAAGGGAGAAATAGAAAAGCAAAGATATGCTTTGCCTCTCACTAAATTTAAGTCCCATTGGTTAGAAACGGCTCGACTTTCAACTAGATCCAATAGTACTTTCCAGTAGTGGAAAATGTGTTGGATTTGGATCCATTGGACCTAGATGTGAATCCTACTTCCCCAATTTACTACTATGTATCTGACCTTGGGCAAATTATTTAGCCCTCTGGGCCTCAGTTTCTCATCTTTAACCTGAAGGGATGGGGCTGTGAATTGGCTTCCAGTTCTAAATCAATGACTCTATGACTATTGATACCCTTTCATTTATATTCCAAGACCCTATAAACTTCCTCAAATATTTCTTAGTTGGCTCATGATCCCTAATCAAGTGATAGGCTCCTAGAGTTAGAAGAAATCTCAAAAGCTGTTGGCCACAATCCTATATCTTTCCCGCACTTAATTACTTCTCCCTATACCAGGGAGGCAGGCCTTATCATGCTTCTCCTCTGGAATCAAAAATGTGCCTGGTTAATTTTAAATGAAAGTAAATCTGGAGTCATTTGGAATGGAATGGTGATGAGCTGGCTTTGGTAGGTTAATAGACCAATAAAAGTCTAGAAATTTGTTTTCTCCTTAATTCTTGTCTAAACTTTAAGTCCACTTGAAATCTTCATAGCTTTCCAAGATGTCACAGGCTAGAAATAGAACAGAATGGATTTTCTTTGTATTTCTTGTTGCTGATTCTATGGGGTTAAGTGACAGATTAAAAAAACACCCAAGTAAATACAAAGCATTATAACAGCTAACTCGTCATGTTCTGTCTCTTAAAATAACATAGCCTACTCTTTATAGAGCTTTGGAAGGATGTAGATATAACCCTGGAAATTCTGTTTGAATTTTTGCTTGATGGAATCAAATCACTCGTAAGTGCATTAGTTGCTTAAAATATTGTCTTATTCTGTAAGATATTCCCTTCAATGTAAAGACTGAAAGAGACAGGGTTTCTCTCAAAGGAAATTCAATGCTTGTGAAACTGTTGAATTTCCCCAAGTGAGCTAGACACAGTGGAGAGATGAGGGTTGGAAGATAGCACAGCTAGCTGGCTTCAGAAATTAATTGAATGATGGAATTCCAAGAGTGTTGAGATGTAAAATGATGACAAGCCTCATTGGACCCTACTCCCCCTCCCACCCTCTTCAGTCTAGCCAAACTGGCCTTCTCCTTTCCTCACACATAACACTCCACCTTCTTCATCTGTATCTTCTTATCATCCTTCCCATGTGCCTCCAAGGATCCCTCTCAAATGTAGTACCATCTTCTTCATGAAGCCTTTGCTGATTCCCCACAAAGCTAGTGCCCTCCCTCCCAAATTACCTTGTATTTAACTACTACTTATATATTTATTCCCTTAATATTTATGGTGGACATATTTATACATGTCCATGTTGTCTCCCCATTACAATGTACATTACAATTACAATTACAACTCCTTCAGAGTAGAGATCATTCCATTCTTTGTGATTGTACCCTGAATGTGGATCATAGTGCCTAGCACATATGGTAGGTAATTAATAAGTCCTTCTTTGTTCAATATGGGATCATAGATTTAGAGCTGGAATAGATCTTGGAGGTCATCAACTCCAACTCTCACTTTCTAGATAAGCAAAGTGAACAGTGAGATTAAGTGACTTGCCCAGGATCACACAGTAAATTTCTGAGTTCAACCCAGGGGTCCTTGATTCAAGACTCAAAGTCCAGTTCTTGTCTCTTACATCATACTGTCTCTCACAGCTCTTAGTGCTCACTCCTACAAGGCAGGCATATACCCCAAGATGCTTTGCTTTCCCCAGATGCTATCTTCTCCAACTTATCCAGCATGAGCCTATCAACCAATCCAAGGTGAAGAAGGTGGAACCTAGCAGCCAGTTCTAGACTCTTGTGTCACGTAAACAAAAAGATGACAGACTAGATATTTTTTCTAAGCCTGACAACATCTCGCACTTCCCTAAAATAGAAATTATGCTCCAAAGATAAAGCAACTTCAGCTATTTCCATGGTCTAAACTTTTGAGAATCCAAAACAAGGTTAAAAAAACCCAAATCCAGGAGCTGGTGCTCACTGACCCAGAATTCACTCAATACTTCTCCCCCTACCTCCCACACTACTGACATCAAAGCTCCACTTGTAGACCCAAGGTCAAGACACAGGCTTACATCAAAACCCACCCCTATACCATGGTTCCGTCTCCCTCTTTCCAGTACTGTAGAAATCTCAGCTACAGGCTCTGGAACTTTTCTTGGACACCAACAGCCAGCTTGGCCATGGTCCTCCAGAAGCAAAAGCTCTGAGCTTCTGGTAGCTCTGTACCATTGATGCCACACTGGGACAAAGAACTAAGGAATAGAAAAAAAATGGAACAGGTCACCAGGACAAGACACTGCACATTTGAGGGGCTGTGCAGCACTCCACAAAGCCTGAGATAAGAGCACAGCATACAGCTAGGGCCAGTTCTGACCACCCAAAAGTCACTTGGGACAGAGACCCATACTGGTAAACCATGTATTGCCTAGTGTTGATGGAGGCTGAAATGCTTTGAGATCTAGTCCCCTAAGAAACCACAATCACAGAGCAAGGAGTAAGAAGCAGACAATCAGAAAAATAAGGGGGTGGGAAAACAAGACTGAAAAGTACCAAAGATTCCAGGAAGAAGAAAAAACAAAAACTTCAAACATACTAACTCTCAAATTTTTATCAGTGACTTGGATGAAGGAGTAAATGATTATCAGTGACATAAAGCTCTAAATCACTATTGATTAGAAAAAGCAAATTAAAACAATTCTGAGTTATCACCCCACACCTATCAGAAATTACAAATGTTGGTGGGGATGGGGGAAAATAGGCACACTAATGAACTGTTGGTGGAATTGTGAACTGGTCTAACCATTTTAGAAAACAATTTGGAACTATGTCCAAAGGGCTACAAAACTGTGCATGCCCTTTGACCCTGAAAAACCATGACTAGGCCTGTATCCCAAAGAGATAAAAGAAAAATGAAAAGGACCTAGATGTGCAAAAATATTTATAGCAGCTCTTTTGTGGTGGCAAAGAATTGGAAATTAAGGAGATACCCATTAATTGAGGAATGGCTTAACAAGTTGTGACATATGATTGTGATGTAGTGCTACCGTGCTATAAGAAATGATGAGGGGGAGGGGGGCGGAGCCAAGATGGCGACTGGAAAGCAGTAACTGGCGTGAGCTCCCCTCCAAGGCCCTCCAAAAACCTATGAAAAAATGGCTCTGAACCAATTCTAGAACTACAGAA
>JAQQSZ010014487.1:0-11502 GCA_028646595.1 Phalanger gymnotis
CCTCCCTTCTATCATCCCCCCTTTTTTATCTTCCTCCTCCTTCTATCCTGTGGGGTAAGATACCCAATTGAGTATGTATGATATTCCCTCTTCAGGTCAAATCTGATGAGGGCAAGATTCACTCATTCCCCCTCACCTGCCTTCTCTTCTCTTCCTACAGAACTGCTTTTTCTTGCCACTTTTATGTGAAATAATGTACCCCATTCTATCTCTTCCTATCTCCCTCTCTCAATATATTCCTCTCTCATCCCTTATTCGTCTTCAACTCACCCTGTGCCCGCTCTTTCTCTCTTTATATATACGTATACACATACATATATACATACATACACACATATACATATATATACATAAACATACATGTATATGTACACACACACACACACATACACGCATATTCCCTTCAGCTACCCTGATACTGAGGTCTCATGAATCGTACACATCATCTTTCCATGTGGGAATGTAAATAGTTCAACTTTAGTAAGTCCCTTGCAATTTCTTTTTCTTGTTCTTTTTCTTGATTACCTTTTCATGCTTCTCTTGATTCTTGTGTTTTTTTTTTAAATTTTTAAAGTGAGCTGTGCATTTCACTCTTATCTCAGTGAGATAAACTTTCCTTCCAAACTTTTAAGTTGTCTTGGGCTGTAAAATTGTTTCACCCTGACCTTTTGTTGATTTTGCCATTGCAGAATTCATTTTGAGGCTTCATTCTAAAGTTTTTGAGAGGGAATTTGGGAGAGCTCAGGCAAGTCTCTGCCTTTACTCTATCCTCTTTGGTTTGCTCCTGTCACCTTAATTTCTGATTCTATGCTTTTCTCAGTTCAGCCTAAAGGTCTCTTAGACCTTCTGGCTGACATGATTAGTATTCAAAATTAAGCATCTTTTCCAAAATGTTGTAAATCACATTTTTTCAAGTACTAATTTAACATTTTCCTTTGATTACAATTCTGGATTGCTGATTATGTGCTGTTGTCTTACCTTGTCTACTTTTAGCCAACATGACGCAATTTGTGAAAGCATCACTTTATAGTATAATCTGATGAAAATTCATAGAATAAATTGAAATCTGACACTGCTAATCCAACTTTATCTTTCTCCTTTGTAATCTCCCTTTATATTATTGTGCAATATATATAGGCAATTGGAGTACATATCGCAACTCACACATATGCTAATGTCTATAGAACAAAGCTATCTATGTCTGCCCTCAAGAGGTTAAATGTAAGAGTTTATTCAGTTTTTAAAATTATTATTAGTTTGAACACTTATTCTAATTTTGGTATGTTCTTCCCAACATGATCACCAATGGTAGTTAATATATCTCTAATATCGTGTTTAGGAACTTAACTAGTTATCATCGATTAGCTTTACAAAGTGATATTTACTGAGAAGATACAGCACAACATATAGAAAAAAATACATGCCTGTTGACCATTAGCACATCCTCTCCTATACCACTTCAGTTCCAGGTAGAGTGGGCATGAAGTTAAAACAGTAGATACAAAGCATTGGTTCTGTGGAATTCACTTCCAAATGCAGGATGGCCAATAAATAATCTCTTCCTTGCTTGTTGGAGCTGTCATCTTGACTCTGAAATCAATAGTTTGCTGGAACAGGGTCTGATCTCTTCTTAGTGCTCTGCTGGTGGTGTGAAATTGGTTACCTGCAGCATCTAGTATAGATTCCAGTATCCAAATGTCTGGCATCTTGCTCTTCTAACTTTTAAAGTATAGCCTCTTTTTAGTCAATGGAGCAAAGAGCACCCATGGTCAAAGGATAAGAACAGGCAGCTTTGAGAAGAAATCAAAGTTTTCTATAATCACATGAAAGAATGCTCTAATTCACTATAGATTAGAGAAATGCAAATTAAATCAACTCTACATTTTAAATGCAAATTAAACCACTCATAGCTATCAGATTGGCTAACATGATAGAAGAGAAAAATGACATATGTGTGAGGGGATGTAGAAAAATAGGGAGAGTAATGCACTATTGGTTATCCAACCATTCTGGAGAGCAATTTGGAACTATGCCCAAAGGGCTATCAAACTGTGCATATCCTTTTACCCAGCAATACAACTACTACCTCTGTATCCCAAAGAGGTCAAAGGAAAAGGGAAAGGTCTTATGAGTACAAAAATATTTCTAGAAGGTTTTTTCTGGAGGCCAAGATTGGAATTTGAAGGGATGCCCATCAATTGAAGAATGACTAAACAAGTTGTGGTATATGATTGTGATGTTATATTATTATGCCCTAGGAAATAAAGAGCAGGATGCTTTCAGGAACACCTGGTAAAACTTACATGAAGTGATTTAAATGAAATGAGCAGAACCAAGAAAACACTGTACACAGTAATGGCAATATGCTAGAATGATCATTTTTGAATGACTTGCTACTTTCAGCCATACAATGGTACAAGACAATTCTGAAGGACTTATGATGAAAAAATGCTATGTATCTCCGGAGAAAGAACTGATAAAATCTAAATTCAAATTAAAGCATAGTTTTTTTCTTTTAATTAGTTGTGATTTTTGCATTTGCATTTTCTTTTGCAACATGGCTAATATGGAAAGGTTTGCAGGAAAGTGTTTTGTTGTAGATATATAATCTGCAACAAATTACTTGCATTCTCAGTGGGGTGGAGAGAAAGGAGGGAGGGGGAAAATCTGGAACTTAGAATGAAAAAAGTTGTCGATAAGGTAGGTCTCTCTCTCTCTCTCTCTCTCTCTCTCTCTCTCTGTCATTCTCTATCTCCCTCCTTCCCTCTTTCCTCTCTCTCTCTCCTTCTCCCCCCTCCTTCTCTCTCTCTCTCTCAGATCAATTCCTGATTTGGATCCCCATGGTTCTGGGCACTTGCAATGCCTTATAAAGTCAAAGTTTTGGAATTGAGCTATATTTATGGGGCATTGCTATTCCACGTTAGTAAAGTCTACCACAGGTCATATCACATAACCAGAAACACCACTACAAACATGAAGTACCTGATAGAACTTGCTTAGGTAAGTACACCTTAGGTAAAGATCTATGTGTCTACAAAGGGTACATTTGTTTTATATATTACTTTTTCTTATACTTCTCAGATTGAGACTTTGACAGATGAATTTCAGTGATGTATTTCCTGATTGATGTAGTGGAAAGAGAAGTAGACTTGAAGTCAGGAGAGCTGAATTTCAATCCCGGATCTGGCTTACTATCTCTGTCTATGACTGTCGGTAAGTGACTGAACCTCTGTGATCCTCGATTTCCTCATCTGTAAAATGAGAATGACGATATTTTCCTCTAAAATTGTTGGAGGAATGTAATTTATGGGAATTAAATTGCTATAGTTACTAATATTCTTGCTATATGATTATTATGATTATATTAACAATATGAACAATATTTGAGGTTTTCAAAAGTAAAATTGTGCCTTTCATTCAAATAATATTTTTCTCTACCCATTATGCATGGAGCCTTGTCCAAGGTCCTGGGGATAGAAAAAAATACAGAACAATTCTCCATCTCAGGGAACTTACCTTCTATTGGAGAGAAAGGGGTAAAATATTTACACAGATAAGTAAATTCAAGATAAGTTCAGAAGGGACAGAATTTTAGAAGCAGACTTCTTGCAATTGATGACCCACTAGCTGAACCACAAAGGAAGCTTGAGGTTCTAAAAAGCAGAGGTGAGGTGGGGCATTTGGAGCATGGAGGAGGGCTTGTGCAGAGGGACAGAGATAAGGATAGCATTCTGAGTTTAGGCAACAGACAGTAGGCTAGTTTGACTGGAATATAAACTACAAGCCTGACAGTAATGTGAAATAAATCTGAAGATGGAGGCTGTACTCAGATTGAGCATGACTCTAAATATCAAAGTGAAGAATTATTATTTTGCCTTCAAGGCAATAAGGATCTTTTCAAGGCTTGTGTAGACAATTGACATAGTTATCTATGTGCTTTAGGAAGATTCTATTTGTAGGTTTTTAGAGCATAATTTAGAGCTAGAAGAAGAGCCTGGGCTGCTAATTAAGAGACTTTTGCAATAATCCCAAAGAGAGGAGATGTTGGGGTGTTGGCTATGTGAGTGGATATGAGAGGAGATGTGATATATGTTGTGGATGTAGAAGTGGCAAGATTTGCCAATTAACTGGTTGGGGAAGGGTAGATTGAAGAGTAGAGATTAATTCCAGAATTGCAACCCAGGGTTCCTGGAAGGAGAAGCCCTTCCCAGAAACAGGAAATTATGGAAATAAGTAGTTTTAGGTTGAAGAATTGAGGACGAGTTTTCTTTTTACCTTTCTGAGTTTGAAATGGCTTTGGGACAGCTAAGTAAAAATGTTCAGCTATTGCTGATGTGTAGATTGGAATTTGGGGCTAGAGGTATAAATTTGAGTTTCATATGAAGGGAAAATTTAATGGCAGTGGAAGGTAATGAGTTCCTTGAGAATGTATAGAAAACTAGAAGGCCTATGACAGTGAAGGGGTCACATTTACAAGTAGGAGACTTGATGAGGATCAAGAGTTGGCAAAGGATGTTGAAAAGAAAAGGTTAGACAGGTAGGAAGATTACTAGTACCAGGAGAGCCAGTGTCATGAAAGCTCATGAAGAGAAAGTGTCCATGAAGTGTAGGTCTTCCACCTTGTCTTGTGCTGGATAGAGGCAAAAAATCAATCAATTAATAAATATATATTCAGCACCTATTGTTTTTCAACCACTTTACTAGGTGCTATTATTGTTCATTATTCATTTTCAAAGAGGACCAGTGAGATCACAGGGTGATATCACGACTTGTGTCTAAATTGGATTTAAATGAGGCAGAGTTGCACAAAGTTGTCAGCCTCACTCTGTCTTCCACAGTCATCAAAGTCCAGTGGCAAGAAAAAAAAAGTCAGGACAACTGTTGATGGTCTTGGATTAAGCGGATGACTTTGGCATCTTCAAAGTCTGACCAAGAAGTAAGCACTTCACAGCACCTGCTTTGGCTGCCTACATAGCCACTGGAACAAACTGTTCTCATCCACCCATTCTGCTAGGGCAAGTCTTCACATGTTTGGAGTAGACACCCCTCTCCTTCCTTATACTCTTAAAATTTAAATGAATTATCCTGAAAATACTATGATTTGGCAAAAATGAAATTATTGGTAACTTTTTAGAGAATAGATCCAGTGGAGTAATGGGCTCAGAAACCAAAATATAACGGATCAAAAAGTGAGCAGAAGCAGAGGAAGTGTATACAACAAAGGTAGATGTTTTTTTTTTCCTGAGAGGTGATTGGGAAAGAGGAGAGATATAGTTTGATAACTTAAAAGGATGGCAGGGTCAAATGAAAGGTTTTAAAGGATTGAACAGATCTGAGCCCATTTGTAGGAAGAAGGGAAGAAGGCCATAGTCAACACTAAAAGGGTGTTTTTCAATGGGTAAAGCTTAAGTTTGAAATAAGAGAGATGGAATCAATGGAGAAAAGATGGACTATGACTTTTTCCGAGTTTGTTGCAAAGACTATAGAGGATGATATTGAGAAGTATTGAATTGTAGAAGAGGAAAGAAAAGAGATCTCACAGGGACAGGCTTTCTTTTGTCAGAAAAGTAGCATGCAAAGTCCTCTACTGAGAGGGAAGGGTGAAATGAGAGGTGTTGAAAAATTGACACAGCATTCTACAAATATGCTTTAATTTAGGCGTTCTTCTTTTTTCTTGTGGTCACAAAGAGCTGGATCATATACTCATAAATTAGAATTATAATCAGGTGTTTTCTCTGTTGAACAATATCTCAGTAATTCATCTTTTTCTCACTGAATTTGAGAGAGAAGAAATATGAGTTTACTGTTGGGAGTAATAAGATAATTCCAGGAAAAAGTAATATTTAAAATAATTTCTTTTTTAAAAAACTTAACAAGAATCAAAAACGCAAATATTATCAAGGTGGTTTAGCCTTTAAAAGCAATATGATATATATATATTATATATGTATGTATTTATATGCCTTATATGTTATATATGTGCTATATATGTGTGTTCATATATATGTATATGTGTATATGTATGTGTGTGTATATACTTGTGTATATATATGTATATGTATATACGAGAAAGATTTCTTTTGTGAGACATATGTAAAGTGAAGGAACACAAATCAACAAATCAGCCACATTTAAAAATGCTTTTCTCATTCTATATCTCTAGTCTGTAGAATTTGAAATTGAACGTAAAGTGAACTGAGGACACTCTCTGAGCAACATAACATTTATTAGCAGGGGCATGATTGCCTCCACTACTGCTAATAACCCCAAGCAAGATTTTTGGGAGTTCAGAACAAAGAATAGAACAGAGGTGATTGCATCATGGAATTAAAGCCAACCTGGTTGGTTACAGAGCTGAGGTATAGGGAACAACATGATTGATTGGAAGGTTGGTAATAGGGTCTAGCAGTGACTCTCCTTCTCTCCTGAGAATAAGAAATGCTCATTTTGAGGGGGGGTGGTATAGGTATGAAACAGTGGCCCAGACTTTTGGACAGACAACCAGGCATCCTTGAAGTATATAGCTTGGTGGTGTGGAGACATTAGACCAGTACTACTTTGCTTTCTCACATCTTACCAAAGGGCGGTTAAATTACTTGAAGCAAAAATAGATAAATGATTATCAAGGGAGCTGGCTTTGTAAAATTAACCCATTATAGGCTAGGTGAATTCTGAAATAATTTCAAAGATAAAGAAACATGACTTAGGTAATTATAGGACCAAAGCAGTCATAGGACAAAATCAATTAATTGTAAATAGGACAAATAAATAAATGATACACCATGAATCTTAATCTTCTCAAGCCCATCAACTCACTGAGAAGATGTGGTAGGTAGGGCACTTGGTTGAATAAGTGCTAAGAGCCCCATCTCGATTCCCAATACAGCCTCCAAAGGAACTTTTTTTTGGTCACATTCCTTTCTTGCTGTTTTCTCATTTTCCAGGCAGGTTTTTGAATTTTAACTTTATTTTAAAATTGAACTCTGCTTCCTGGGTGGAGGGTGAACTGTGCTAAGCTTCAGCTTTTTTGTGGTGTTGTTTTTTGGAGGTTGTTTGTTGGGTGAGATTATCTATACGTTTCGGTTTTTCAAGGTGGTAAGACATAAGGAGAGGTTTAATCACAACTCTCCTGGCCTGTGCTCTGGTATGTAAGTGACCACAAGAACATATTTTTTGCCTTAGAACTGTGATCAGGGGCCCCTTTCTAGCAATGTTCCTGCTGGCCCTGGGACTGTGACTTGTTACTGCGAATGGGCAATAAAAGAGTCCTGTTCCGAGTGCCAGAAAAGTGTCCCTTGTAATGAACAGTTGATCGGTTGTCCGAACATCAGTCGTCTGTGGGATGAGAGCTCCAGAAGCCACTGCTGCTGAATCTGTTGGCAGTAAAAATTGCTACTGGCCTGCCATGTTAAGGCCTGCACTGGTGAAGTCCACATCTTTCCTAGTTTTGTTCTGTTTTATTTTTTATTTTTAAAGTGAGTTGTGCACTCCACTCTTACCTCAGTTAGATAAACTTTCCTTCCAACCTTCTAAGTTGTCTTGGGCTGGAAAATTGTTTCACCCTGACTTCTTGTTGATTCTGCTACTTCAGAATTCATTTGGAGAATTTATTTTAAAGTTGTTTGGGAGGGAATTTGGGAGAGCTCAGGCAAGTCTCTTCCTTTACTCTATCGTCTTTGGTTTGCTCCTGTCACCTTCCTAATTTCTGATTCTATGCTTCTCTTAGTTCAGCCTAAAGGTCCATTAGTCCTTCTGGGTGACATGATGAAGTATTCAAAAATGAGTACCTTTTCCAATATGTTGGAAATCTCATTTTTTCAAGTACTAGTTTAACATGTAACTTTGATTCTAATTCTGCATTGCTGATTATGTGCTGTTGTTTTACCTTTCCTACTGTTTAGCCAACATGACACAACTTGGGAAATCATCACTTTATAGTATAATCTGATCATAATAACTTCATAGAATAATTTGAAATCTGACACTGCTAATCCCACTTTCTGTTTCTCCTTCATAAACTCCCTTTATATTATAGTGCAATTCATGTAGGCAATTGAAATACTTATCAGAACTCACCTATGTACCCTAATGCCTGTAGAGCAAGGGTATCTATATCTGCCCTCAAAGTACTAGAGGTTCACTTTAAGAGATTATTCAGTTTTTAAATTATTAGTTTGAACCCCTCTTCCAATTTTGGCATATTCTTCCCATCTTTGATCACCAGTGCTCATTAATATATCTTTAATATCATCATTTGATACACTATTTAGTCACTTAACCAATTATCATCAATCATCTTTACAAAGGGATATTTACTGAGAAGACATAGTACAACATATAGAAAAAAACACATGCCTGTGGACCATTAGCAAACTTTCCCCTATACCATTTAAATTCCAGAGAAAGTGGGCTTGAAGTTAAAATAGTAGCTACAAAACATAGGCTCCATGAAATTCACTCTGAAATGCAGGATGGCCAATGAATAATCTCTTCCTTCCTTGTAGGAGCTGTCATCTTGACTGTGAAATTAATACCTTGCTGGAATGGGGTCTGATCTCTTCTTAGTGCTCTGCTGGTGGTGGGAAATTGGTTGCCTGCAGCATTTAGTATAGATTCCAGTATCCAAATGTCTGGCATCTTGCTCTTCTAACTTTTAAAGTATAGCCTCTTTTTAGTCAATGGAGCAATACCTTATTTTCTCTGAAAATGTATGGATTTTCCCCCAGTCTCCTACACATGGTCAAAGAAAATGAACAGGCAGTTTTCAGAAGAAATCAAAGTTCTCTATAGTGACATGAAGGAATGCTCTAAATCACTATTGATTAGAGAAATGCAAATTAAACCAAGTCTGATGTACCACCTCAAAGCTATGAGATTGGCTATTATGATTGAATGGAAAAATGACAGATATTTGAGGGGATGTGGAAAAATAGGGACAATAATGCACTATTGATTATCCAACCATTCTGGAGAACAATTTGGGACTATGCCCAAAGAGCTATCAAACTGTGCATATCCTTTGACCCAGCAATACAACTACTAGCTTTGTATCTCAAAGAGGTCAAAGGAAAAGGAAAAGGTCCTATATGTACAAAAATATTTTTAGAAGCTCTTTTTGTGGTGATCAAGATTGGAATTTGAAGGGATGACCATCAATTGAGGAATGACTAAACAAGTTGTGGTATATGATTGTGACATTATAGTATTATGCTCTAGGAAATAAAGAGCAGAATGTTTTCAGGAAAACCTGGGAAAACTATTATGAAGTAATCCAAAGTGAAATGAGCAGAACCAAGAGAACATCATACACAGTAATAGCAATATTCTACAATGATCAATTTTGAAAGACTTGCTAGTCTCAGCCATACAATGGTCTAAGAAAATTCTGAAGGACTGAAGATGAAAAAATGCTATCCACCTCTAGAGAAAGAACTGATAAAGTCTAAATGCAAATTAAAGCTTAGTTTTTTTCTTTTAATTAGTCTTGATTTTTTTTTGTTTTGCATTTTCTTTTGCAACATGGGTAATATGGAAATGTTTTCCGGTATTGTGAAGCTATAATCTACAAAAAAAATAGCTTGCATTCTCAGTGAGGGTAGTGGGAAAGGAGGGAGGATGAATATCTGGAACATAGAATGAACAAAGTTAAAATTTTTGTTTACATGAAATTGAGAGCAAATTAAATGTTAAAAACTTCTTTTACAAAGAATGAGGGAGTAGATAAATATAAATAACTCAAAAAGACCATCCAATTTAAAATTAGGTTATTTCAATGTAAAGATGAGCATAGGTGAGAAGAGTGAAAAATACATTCTGAAATATAGTTCAGGTGTAAGAAATGAAAGATTTCAAAGGCTTGTGATATAATTACTCGGTTAATAGAACAGTGTCTCATATAACAGAAAAGTTGTCCCATCTGCTGTAGCATCTTTGGTTATTGTATCTATGTAAGCCACTAGGTGGCAATCTAAGCCTCTGGTTATTACATCAACAAACTGAACAAGATTGAAAGTTCTTGGAGATCTGTACCCTTGAGAATATACCTTATTTTCTCTGAAAATGTGTGAATTGTCCCCTAGTCTCCTAAACCTTCCTAACCTTTATATTTCCTTAATGTTTTCCCTGGTTCCTATCTGGCTTGGACATTTCATATAACTTGCCTGGCTCAGGAGTCTCCACCCATTGGCTTCTCTTTCTCGATTTCCTCATTAACTTTGAGCCTGCCTCCAAAACATACATTTCATCAAATTCTATTTAATATACTAATGTAAAATATAAATGTAAGAGTGAGGTCTAAAGTAGTTGATTCCACAAGGTCCAATTGTTCCTATGGTGTTCTGTGACATGATAAGATAACACACCTTAAGGTCTTTCTTTTTTCAAGCTTCTCTGTTTCAAAGACAGAGGGGATAAAATGAAATCATCCCACCAAGCTCCAGAGCTTCTTTTCCTCTTGAATGACCAGGGAGTGAATGATGCTTTTCACCTGGTTCTTAGCTTTCTCATAGCATGTCAACAGGCCTTTGGAAATTCTCTGAATCACGTATTATAAATGCTTTTACATTCCAGGGAAATTTTTTTCAATATTTTACTCATTTATTTTTATATTTTATTTTTTTATTTCTAATTTACAATACATGGTTCTACATAATTTTGAGTTCCAGATTTTCTTCCCTCCCCAAGACGGCATGAAATACAGTATAACTTCCATGTATAACTTTGCATTGAATTAATTTACACACTAGTCAAGTTGTGGAGAAGAATTATAACCAATGGAATGAATCATGAGAAAGAAGAAACAGATCCCCCCCCCAAAAACAACCCAAAAACAAAAAACAAAAAGAAGGAAAAAAGGTGAGCATGAAGTGTGCCTAAATCTGCATTCATACTTCATAGTTCTTTCTCTGGATGTAGATAGTATTCTCCATTGTGAGTACTTTGGAGTTGTCTTTGCACATTGTGTTTCTGAGAAGAGCAAAGTCTGTCAGGGTTAGTCCTAACAGTATCCATATATCTGTGGTTGTGTACAATATTCTCCTGGCTCTGCTCGGCTCACTCAGCATTATGTCGTAGGTTTTTCCAGGTTGTTATGAAGTCCATATCATCCCCATTTCTTATAGCACAATAGTATTCCAGGGAAAATTTTTATCAGGAGATTTGAAATTCCTTGGGAAATTTTTTATCAGGAGATTTGAAATTTCTAGGGAAATTTTTTATCAGGAGTCTTGCCTTTATCTATAGACAATTCTCCTCACTGTAAAGAGTACCTCTGTGCCAGAATCTGCAGTTTCTACTAAGCTGAGTTTCATACATGGTCTTTTCAGCCTCAGTTGTGCATATGTGTAGTCAGTATGGTTTGTGGGCTGACCAAAATGGATGAGATGAGATGATGAGGACCACTTTTCATACATAGTGAATATTACCACGATCACAATTACCTTGTGTTGACCCCAGAACAATAGTTAAGAACTTCCAAGGCAGATCATACTTATTAGTTTGGCT
>JAQQSZ010014488.1:0-11502 GCA_028646595.1 Phalanger gymnotis
CCTTAATCTACGCCCACAGGGGTTTCACACCTGATAGAGCTTTGGGCCTGGGGCTTAGCATTTAACAGGTGAAAGTACTTTCACCGTAAACAAAAGCCAAACTCCTCAAGGGCACCCGTTAAACTAAGCCCATTTTGCCTTACTGGCACACTCTTACAAATTATTAAACTGAATCCTCAAGAAATTAAGTGATTTGCTTATGGCTTCCCACATCTATAAGTCATAGAGAAAAACAACAAGTCAAGTCCTCTGCCTTCAAATATGCTTTTTTTCAGCTTAAAATTCTGTCTCCAATATGAAGTAGAGAAGGTAGATGATGTTTATGAGATGATGTTTGAGCTGGATGCTGAAGGAGAGGGACTGGTGGAAAAGCAGGAATAGTACTTTGGCTCAAGAAGAAAGGAAAGGATGGTAAAACAAAAAGCATGATGAGGCTTGTGGGATAGGAGTTGTCTGGATTAGAATGTTTACATGGGGTTACATGAAGTCACCAATCACCAAAGGCAGGAGCCTCAAATGTTTACTTTGCAAACATATTAGTAATCCAGTATAGCCATTTGCAGCACCCAAGTGTTTTACCAGATGGGGATAGATTGATGATAATGATGATGATGGTTTTTATCATTAATAAAATTCTTGTCTGAAATAGTGGCAAGATTTCCTATAACTCAAATGCTGATAACAACTAACTTTCCTTAGTGCAGCCTTGCAAGTTATGGTCAAGCTTCTTTAAATATTTTCTATCAAGTACTAGAAATAAATTCCATCAACCTTTTCATTCTTTCTAGCTTTTAGTTCCAAATTAAGAGTAGAATTATTGTTTCTTGCCCCCTTACACCCTCAGCCTCCAGTCCTAGTCTCTTTGTTTTCAATGAATTTTGTACCACTATCATGTTAATTTTCCTGGAAATGTCATTCCCTTGTTCAAATTTTCATTGGTTTCCTAAGTTCTACAAAGTGGGACCAAGGACTGACCCAAGGTGGGGGAATATGATTAACCATTTGGAGAATGGGACAATGGGTCAAATCCCACCTCTTTCCATGATAGCCAGTAATGAGACTTGTCTTCCATACAACCACACCCTAGGAGGACACATAGGAAATAGTAACCAGCATGTAAGGGCACCACCCCATTTTGTATTTGGCATGAAACAAATGGCATGTGAGTCACACAAGATGGGCATAGATCACTGCATCACAGTCTTCCTTACATCATCTTTTCCTCTAAACTCACTCCTTTTCTGAATTTCTCTATTACTGCCAAAGGTACTATCATCCTTTTGGTCACGTAGGTTCACAGTCTTGGTGCCATATTTCCATCCTCATTCTCACTCACTTCACATTAACAATTAGTAAACAAATTGAATAATTTATCTGTCATAACATATCATGCCTCAGTCCCTTCTCTTGACTCACACATCCACTTCTCTAGTTCAGTACTTCATTTCTCCTTTCTCTTCTTGAAAGGGCCTCCTAATTAGTTTCCTTATCTCAAGTATCCATCACTTTAATCCATCCTTCTTATACTTGTTAAAGTGTTTTTTTTTTTTTAAGTAAAGGTCAGATCATGCCATTCCCCTTCCCACACTCAATAAACTGCAGTGACTCCCTAGGATGAAAATTTCATTCTTACTTTGACCTTTTTAAAACTTTTATTTTTGTGCAAGTTTAATATCATGAAAATTTTTAATATATAAATACATTATTTATTTTTATTCTATATTTTTAGTTTTCAACATTGATTTTCACAAGATTTTGAGTTACAAATTTTTCCCCATTTCTACCCTCCCTCCTACCCAAAGATGGCATATATTCTAAATGCCCCTTTCTCCCATCTGCTCTCAATTCTGTCACCCCACTTCTCCCCCATCCCCTTTCCCTTTACTTTCTTGTAGGGCAAGATAGATTTCTATACTCCATTGCCTGTATATCTTATTTCCTATTTGCATGTAAAAACAATTTTTTGAACATTCGTTTTTAGCACTTTGAGTTCCAAATTCTCTCTCTTCTTCCTTCCCCACCCACCCTCCTTGAGAACGCAAGAAATTTAACATAGGCCACACATGCATCGTTATGCAAAACACTTCCATAATGGTCATGTTGTGAAAGGCTAACTACATTTCCCTCCATCCTATCCTGTCCCCCTGCATTCAATTTTCTCCCTTGACCCTGTTCCTTTTGAAAAGTATTTGCTTTTGATTACCTCCTCCCCCCATCTGCCCTCCCTTCCATCATGCCTCTTCTTTTACCCCCTTCCCCCCTATTTTCCTGTAGGGTAAGATACCAAATTGAGTGGGTATGGTATTCCCTTCTTAAGTCAAATCCAATGAGAGCAACAATCATTCATTCCCTTTCACCTCCCTCCTCATCCCTTCCATTATAACTGCTTTTCCTTGCTACTTTTATGTGAGATAATTTATCCCATTCTATCCTCCTTTTCTCCCTCTCTCAATATATTCCTCTCTCACCCTTTAATTTTGTTTTTTAGATACCGTTGCTTCATATTGAACTTACCCTATGCCCACTGTCTATATATATATATATACATATATATATGCATACATATATATATGTATATATGTATATTCCCTTCACCTACCCTAATACTGAGTAATATCTCATGAGATACAAATATCATCTTTCCATGTAGGAATGTAAACAAAATGGTTCAACTTTAGTAAGTCACTTTTGATTTCTCTTTCATGTTTACCTTTTCATGCTTCTCTTGACTCTTGCATTTGAAAGTCAAATTTTTTATGCAGCTCTGGTCTTTCCATCAAAAAGGCTTGAAAGTCCTCTATTTTACTGAAAATTCATAATTTTCCCTAGAGTATTATACTCAGTTTTGCTGGGTAGGTGATTCTTGGTTTTAATCCTAACTCCTTCGACCTACAGAACATCATATTCTAAGCATTTCTATCCCTTAATGTAGAAGCTGCTAGATCTTGTGTTATCCTCATTGTGTTTCCACAATATTTCTGGCTGCTTACTATATTTTCTCCTTGACCTTGGAACTCTGAAATTTGGCTATAATATTCCAAGTTTTCGGGGGGATCTTTTTCAAGAGGCGATTGGTGGACTCTTTCGATTTCTATTTCCCCTTCTGGTTCTAGAATATCAGGGAAGTCTTCCTTGATGATTTCTTGAAAGATGATGTCTAGGCTCTTTTTCTTTTGATCATGGCTTTTAAGTAACCCAATAATTTAAAACTATCTCTCCTGCATCTATTTTCCAGGTCAGTGGTTTTTCCAACGAGATATTTCACATTGTCTTCCATTTTTTCATTCTTTGGCTTCTGTTTTGTAATTTCTTGATTTCTCCTAAAGTCACTAGCTTCCACTTGCTCCATTATAATTTTTAGGCAGTATTTTCTTCAGTTCTCTTTCAGACCTCCCTTTCCATTGGGATTATTCTTCCTTTTAAGGCATTCTTCTCCTCAGTGGCTTTTTGGAACTCTTTTGCCATTTGGATTAGTCTATTTTTTAAGTTGTTATTTTCTTCAGTATTTTTTTAGGTCTCCTTTAGCAAATGGTTGGCTTGTCTTTCATGATTTTCTTGCTTCACTCTTATTTCTCTTCCCAATTTTTCCTCTACTTTCTTACTTACTTTTCCAAATCCTTTTTGAGTTTTTCCATGGCCTGAGAACAGTTCATATTTTTTCTTGGATGCTTTTGATGTAGGCTCATTGACTTTGTTGTCTTCTGGCTGTATGTTTTGATCTTCTTTGTCACCAAAAAACAGATTCTTAAGGTCTGAGTCTGAATCCTTTTACACTGTCTGTTCACATTCCCAGCCAACTACTTGACCCTTGAGCTTTTTGTCAGGGTATGATTGCTTTTAGATTGGATTGTGCTTTGTCCCAAGCTTCAGGGGCCTGACACTGCTGTTTTTAGAAATACTTCTACTCCACAGTCACTGCAGGCTCTGCCGCACCAGCGCTTCTCCCTGAAGAACAACCAAGCAGGACCATGACCCAGATCCAAGCAGGGCAAAAGACCCTGCCTCTGCACCAGCAAAGTGCTCCCCGCACTCCCACTCTGACCCACTGCTTAATTGCTCTCACCATATGGACTAGAGACTCAGAAAGCAGCTGGCCCTGGAGCTTCCTCCTCCTGCTGCTTGCTGCCCCAGGACCTGGGGCTGGACTACACACTTCTTTCACCCAGATCTAGCAGTGTTCCCACTGACCTGATCCATTGTCTTTGGCATTTGTGGGTTGAGAAGTCTGGTAACTTCCACAGCTCAATAATTCATGGTCCTGAGGCCTACTCCACTCAATGTATGCTGGCCTGGTTTATCCTGGCATGACCCACACCAGTCTGTGCTTTGATCCCAGTAGGGTGTGATAGACCCTTCCCAGGGACCACGCAGGCTGTCCTGGCCTGGAGACCTGCTTTCTTCTGTTATTTCATGGGTTCTGTATCTCTAGAATTTGTTCAGATCCTTTTTTTACAGGTGTTTAGAGGGATTTGGGGGAGAGCTTAAGTGAGTTTTCCAGCCACCATCTTGTCTCTGCCCGTGTATATATAATTTATAAATGAGTGAATGTATGTATATATTATGGGAAAATTCTCAGTTTTTTTAACCTTAAAGACACGTGTGAACAAAAACATTGGCTAATGATGCCCAAATGCTTTAAGTTGTCAAAGCTATTCACAATATGGCCAAATATTATTTTCTACCCTTAATTTCACATTTTCTTCCTAGGTCAAGTGGCATATTTATATTAATAAGATACAAAGAAGGCAAGAGGTGATATATACTCCAAACATACCTCTTAGTTTGCTTGACTTTGCTCATGTACTCCCTTCTGTCTTCTGGTTCTAATCATCTTTCAAGGTTAAGATCAAAAACTAACACCTAACTGAAGTCGTCCTCTACCAGTCAGAATTAGATTCTCTATAGCAGATTCATGGGAATATTTGGTCAAGAAGTACATGAGTTGAGAAGGTATTTAAGTGGTTCTGATATAAATCATGAAACAATTTAAACAGAACTATGATACCATCAAGGTTTCTCTTAAAAGTTGTTCTCAAATTTTTGGTCTTAGGAATTCTTTATACTCTTAAAAATTATTGAGGATCTTCCAAAGAGATTTTTTTCTTAACTCAGGTTCTGTCAATATTTACTGTATCAGAAATTAAAATATTTTCGTGTTATTTTGAAAATAGTTCTGACCTCAAAGATTCCCTAATAGAGTATCAAAGATCCCTGTTGTTACTATTGTCCAATCATTTAAGTCATGTCCAAAACTTTGTGACTTGCTTTGGAATTATCTTGGTAAAGATATTGGAATGTTTTGACATTTATTTTAAAAATAATTTTTCCATTTATGTGTAAAATATTTTAGCATTCTCTTAAACTCGAGTTCCAAATTTTCTCCCTCCTTACCTCATCTCTCCCCTCCTTGAGACGGCAAGCAATCTGATAGAGGTTATAAATGTTTAGTAGTTCAAAATATGTTTCTGTATTAATTATGTTGTGAAAGAAAACAGAAACAAAAAATCAAGAAAACAAAAGAAAGTTTAAAAAGCATGTTTCAGTCTGCATTTGGACTGTTTCAATTCTTTCTTGGGACTTTATAGTATTTTTCATAGTAAGTCCTTCAAAATTGTCTTGGATCATTGTATTGCTGAGAATAGCTAGAGCATTCAGAGTTGATCATCCTATAATATCGCTCTTACTGTATACACTGTTCATTTTGTATCAGTTCATGTAAGTCTTTACAGATTTCTCTGAACATATCTTGCTCTTCATTTCTTACAGCACAATAGTATTCCATCACATTCTGTACTGTAACTTGTTTAGCCATTCCCCAATTGATGGGAATGCTTTCAATTTCTAATTCTTTACCATCACAAAAAAATGCTGCTATCAATATATCTATAACTATAGGTCCTCTCCCACCACAATTTTTAAAATGTCTTTGGGATACAGACCCAATAGGGCTATGGTTGGGTCAAGGAATTTACATAATTTTACAGTCCTTTGGACACAGTTCCAAATTGTTCTACAGAATTGTTGTCAGCAATGATGAAAAGAGACACCTCCCACCCACCCCTGTGATCGTCAAAGGACAATTTATTCCCTTTACCTTTATAGAGATGGACAATGGAGACATCCTTGAACTCCTGGAGGATAACCTCTTCTTGACATATAACTTGGAAAGTTTCAGTCAGTTTTGGTATGAGCAAACGACTGCCTACCTTGTAAATCTCAGCTGGAATAGAATTAGCACCAGGTGTTTTGCCACATGAAAGGAGCCTACTAGCATTCAAAACCTCTTCTTCAAGATTCTTGCCAGAGTCCTCCTTAATAGACTGATCTTTAACCTGCAAGATGGTCATCTGCCTGAGAACCAATGTGGCTTCAGGAAAGGTCAAGGAACACTTTACATGGTGTTTCCTGGCCTACGACTCCAGGAGAAATGCTAGGAGCAGAACAGAGGTCCGTACACAATGTTTGTAGATCCAGCCAAGGCCTTTGACACTGTTAGTCATCAGGGCTTATGGAAAATTATGTCAAAATGTAGTTGCCTGGAGAAGTTCATCAGCATTGTATCGTGACAGCATGCTTGCCTGGGTTTTAGACAATGGTCAATGATCTCATGCTATCCCAGTCACCAATGGAGTGAAACAAGGCTGCGTGCTTGCTCCCAAGCTTTTTAGCATGAGGTTTTCAGCCATATTATAAAATGCTTTCAATGAGGATGAACCAGCATCAAGGTCAGCTACCACACTGATTGTAAATTCTTCAACTTGAAAAGGCTAAAAGCCAAGAACAAAGCGGAGGGAGTGTGAAATAAGCCAAGAGCATCTTGGGCTAGAAGATTATTTTACCTTGTCCTTTTCTTGGTTCTGACATTCCAGAATTCATTTGGAGGTGTTGTTTTAAAGTTCTTTGGAGGGGAATTTTGGAGAGCCCAGGTAAGTCCCTACCTCTACTCTGCCATCCTGACTCTGCTTCCTGGTTTGCCATTTTATTCTCTAGCTCATTTTACAGATGATGAATGAAGGAAACAAGTTTAAATGACTTGCCCAAGGTCACACAGTGAGGCTGGATTTGAACTCAGAAAGAGAAGTCTTCTTGATTCCTCTATCAGTGCTCTATCCACTGCACCACCTAGTTATCTCAGGGATCCCTTGAAGTCCTCAGATCACAATCAACAACTGTTGCCTTACAATAACATTAATTCTGTTTAATTGGTCTATTCTCCAATATTCAACACATATTACCTTGCCCTGTCTTGGTGTTCTTGACGTATTTCAATTCAATCATCACTTATCAAGTGTTGGCCCTGTACAAAGCCACGTGCTGGTAATACAGAGAAAAAATCAGACTGGTCCTGCCCTCCGGGAGCTCTCAATTTATTAGGGATATAACATACACAACCAAGAATGATAAAAGTTAATTTGTTGAGGGAGTCATACAATCAATCAATACATATTTTATTAAGTACTTACTATGTACCAGACACTGTATTAAGTGTTAGGACCATATAAAGAAAAACTAAAATGCTTTTTACCCTCAAGGAACTACGTTTTAATGGGGAGACAACATTTAAATAATTAAGTGTGTTCAAGCTATATACAGAGTAGATGGAAGGTAATCTCAGAGGTGAAGGTACTGGTAGCCAGGGAAACCAGGAAACGACTCTTATAGAATGGAGAATCCAAACTGAGTCTTGAAGGCAGTCGGGGGCACTAGCACCTGAAGGAATCAGGGAAGGTTTTGAAGAGGACTTAGTACTGAAGTGAGTCTTGAAGGAAGACAAGGATTCTGAGACATAAAAATTAGAAGGGAGAAGGTACAACACCTATGGGAGAAGGCCTGTGCAAATATCTGGAGGAAGGAGATAGCACTTTAAATTTGTGAAAAAGCTAGTAGACTGGTTTTACTTCGTGGAGGGAAATAATAAGAAAAAAATAGATACTTAGAAAGTTAAGAAAAAGAAAGTAGCAGCCAGTGAAAGGATAAGATTCCTTGGAGAGGCAAATAAAGGAGAAGTAAGGTTTGTTTAATCATAGGTATAAGACAATGAGAAAAAAATAATTTCATAAGGAACTTGATAATTTACTTTCTTAGGCTCATAATGAGTATTTATAAAGTGTACACTATGAAAATAAATCTAGCTTCTTTGTCAACATCTGTTACAAAAATAAAGGATTAGGGTAGGGGATCATAAACTTTTGGTGTCTGCCGTAGATCTCCTTGGTATAAGAATCTTTAGCATGAGGAAATTTTAGAAAGACTACAATAAGAACAAACAAATTAAGTCATCATATTCTTTAATAACAGCTGACTTCAGTGCACAGTTGAGTATAGGAGAGAATGATGGATAAAAATATAGAAAATATTGTTCAGAAGTGAGAAAGCAAAGAGATCAAAGACTTCTGAAAAGGCATGAGCCTTTCAATTAGGCATGAGGCATACTTTCTCCAAAAAGAGAGTTGAAAATTCTGGACATGGAAAGTACTCATTAACATTTCACAAAACTATAATTGATTATTTCATAAGAGGCAGACAGTGATTGGTTGTCAGAAATGAAGTTATTTCCAAATTAGCTATCTGTGTGCAGTCAGATTTGTTAGCACAAAGAATAAAATCAATATCAAATAGAAAGAAATAATAAAAACCAGAAGATATAATTAAAACAACTCAAATCGTACTCATGTAAATAAGCTGTTGATGCTGGAAACTTGGAAAACTGTAAAAGGACTGATTTATCCAGCCATTATTTCCAGTTTCTATGGAAGCTTTACTTATATAAATTAGTTGCCACAAGGAATAGCTTAAAACCTACAAACTCTTTCAATCAGGAAACAGTACCAAGTGGTGGCAGCTAAGGGTCTTGCTTTAGAATATAAATTCAATTGTAAACATGATAGACCAGTAGGATAGAAGAGACATTATGGATGAGTGTTTAGAGAGCCAGCCTAGAAGGCAAGAAGGCTTGTAATCAAGTCTCACTTCTCATATATATTGGCTGTTTGTTGCTGGGTGAGTCACCTAACCTTTAAGTGTTCTGGGAAATGGAAGGGAACGCACATTTATGTAGCACCTTCTATGTGTGAGATGCCGTGATTAGTGCTTTATAAACATATCTCATTTTGTCTTCACAACAACCCGGCTAAGTAGGTGCTACTATAACCCCCATTTTACAGTTGAGGAAACCAAGAGCTTACTTACATGGTTTGAATAGGATAATTGCATGTGCATTTTCAAATTGCATTTACACTCAAGTCTTCCTGACTCCAAAGCCAGCACTCTATCCACTGCACCATACAGAAACTGTCTAAGAATATAAATTAATGAGAAATGGTAATATGGGGAGAGAGAGACAGAGAGAGAGAGACAGAGAGAGACAGAGACAGAGAGAGACAGAGAGAGAATGATAAATTCCTTTCCCAAGATTTTTGGTATACCAAATGAAATCACAGGTCTAGTTCCTAACTTTGTTGGAAGAATAAGTGTAATATTTTGTAAAACACCAAGAAGTTATGAAAGAAAAAAATGAGTTTGAGAAAGTGTGGCAAAAAAAAATGAACCAGATCATCCTAAGAACAGGTAAACATGCAATTGGAAGAATCATAAGATCATCCAGTGAGAGCTAAAAAGGTGCTCAGAGGCCATCCAGTTTAACACCCTCAGTATATAGATGAAGAAAATTAGCTTGAGAGAACTAACAACTTGTCCAAGGTTAAACATATGGCAAGTGTCAGAGTGAGGATTTGAAGCTGGGTCTTCTAACTCCAAATCCAGGACTCTTTCCAATGTAACAAGCTTCTTTGAGGAAAACAATAAAGATGGAAAATGCAAACAGATCAATCAGGAATATCACAATGAAATGCTTTCCCCATCAATGACTGGAGTCACCACATTTGGACTCTAACTTCATAGTGTCTGATGTGCTGAGAGGAGAAGGTAGAAATAACACTAAATAAATCACAGATAGAAAGAACAACTGGGTTAGACTAAGCACACATTAAAGAAGTCCCTGACATAGGTGACATTGAGTTACTGAGAGGTGGATTTTCTACTATATAAAAACAAATATATCAAGAAAAATAATAACAAACCAATTATCTTCTTACTGTCCCATTCCTATAATTTTTAATGAAAATAATCCATATCCAGATCTGGGCAACATGGATAAAGGTATAACAAGCAGGGTTTAAATACTATCCCGTTGTCATTTAGTTGTTTTTCAGTAGTGTCCAACTCTTCTTAACCACTTTTTTGGGTTTTATTGGTAAATAAGTAGCTTGCCTTTTCCATCTCCAGCTTATTTTACATATGAGAAAAGTGAGGCAGACAGGGTTAAGTGACTTGTCCAGGGTTACACAGATAGTAAGTGTCTGAGGCCAAATTTGAACTTAGCTCTTCATGGCTCCAGGCCCTATCCTCTATCCACTATGCCACCTAGCGGCCCTAGCTCCTAGAGCTGACCAAATCTTAATATTCACATGTTTGATTGAAAGATAGAGAGAAGGCAGGTTCCCTAAGAACTCTTGCCCACTAAAAAAGTGTAATAAATCTTTGCCTCCTTGACTTAAAGAATGCTCGTGTCTGAGGGGGGTGGAACCAAGATGGCATCTGGAAAGCAGGGACTAGTGTGAGCTCCCACCAAGTCCCTCCAAAAACCTATACAAAATGGCTTTGAACTAATTCTAGAACTGCAGAACCCACAGGGTAGCAGAGGGAAGCAGGGCTCTAGCGCAGGAGAGCCTGTATAGTATCCAGGAAAGGTATATCCTTCACGGAGCTGGGAGCAGAGGGGAGCAGAGCTGAGTGGAGCAGAGCCCAGCATGGGCAGCGTGGACAAAAGAGACCAGGAGCTGGGCAGAGTGTGCCCTAGCACCCTGAATCAGTGAGCTGCGGCAGTTACCACAAACCCACAAACAACAAAGACAACAGAGTAGGTTAATGGGGAAAGCTGCTGGGGACAGGGAGTTTGTGGTTTGTCCACCGCCCCAGGGACAGAGGAGGTGGGGCAGCTACAGAACTACAGCTGCAGTTGCTTCTGGTCCCAGGACCACCTGGTGGGAAGAATTAAGTGGCAGATTAGAGCAGGAGTGAAGAGCCTGCTGAAGATCTTAAGTCCAGTCCAGGTTGGAGGTTTTTGGGGAAGGAGGAGTGCTGGTGAGGCAGAGCTGGCGCATCCCCCTAAGCATGGAACATAGAACTCTTTAGTCTACAAGCAGTCATACCCCACTGAAAAACTCAAGGGTCAAGTAAGTTGTCTGGGAACATGGCCAGGCAGTGAAAACACACCCAGATTCGGTCTCAGACTTTGGAATCCTTCTTTGGTGACAAAGAAGACCAAAACATACAGCCAGAAGAAGTTAACAAAGTCATAGAGCCTACATCAAAAGCCTCCAAGAAAAACATGAACTGGTATCAGGCCATGGAAGATCTCAAAAAGGATTTGGAAAAGCAAGTTAGAGAAGTAGAAGAAAAATTGGGAAGAGAAGTGAGAAGGATGAGAGAAAACCATGAAAA
>JAQQSZ010014489.1:0-11502 GCA_028646595.1 Phalanger gymnotis
TCCCTTCCCTTCCCTTCCCTTCCCTTCCCTTCCCTTCCCTTCCCTTCCCTTCCTTTCCCTTCCTTTTCTTTCCCCTCTCTTCCTCCATTTATCCATCCACCCACAAGCATTTATAAAGGACCTACTATGTACCAAGAATTGTGCAAGGTGCTAGAAAGAGAAAGAAAAGAAAGAACAGAGGAAACAGTCCTTGTGCTCAAGGAGCTTACGCTGTATCAGAGAAGACCCTTGCCACACGTACACTTACTCTGGAGAAACTACTACCTGAATGGCCTTTTTACCGGGGGGCTGTAAGGAAGGAAGGCACTTTCAGTGCTGTGACTATCGGCTCTTAACGTCCAGTGTCTCACAGTTGGTTTAGTGAATCGGTTTCCCCGTATGGTAAAGTCTATGTGGAGGCAGTAAAATGGCCTTGGTGATGAGGTAGTGTGGTGTAGTGGGCAGATCAATGGCTTTTGTCAGAGGATCAGGGTTTGAATACCGAGAGGTAACTCAATTACAGAAACTCAGAGCTGAAGACCATGCAATCCAACAGGAACCAGAATCTTTTTGACAAATGTGGACAAGTGGTTATCTAGCCTTTGTTTTGTTTGAAGACCTCCTGTGAGGGGAAACCTCCTATCGCCCCAGCCGCTCTCAATAAGCATTTATTAAGCACCTACTGTGTGCCAGGCTAGATGGCTCAGGGGATAGAGTCCTGGAACTGGAGTGAGGAAAACCTGAGTTCAAATCTGGCCTCAAATACTCCCCAGCTGTGTGACTCTGGGCAAGTCATTTAGCCTCTGTTTGCCTTAATCCACTAAGAAGAAAATGGCAAATCACTCCGGTATCTTTCCCAAGAAAACCCCACATGAGTCAGGAAGAATCAGACAAGACTGAACAAACAAAAACATGTGCCAGGTGCTGCTATCCATTCTTCTTCTGGTCGGCTGGAATCGATACTAATGTTTATTTACATGAAGTCTAAATCTGCTTCTGCACCTTGGGTCTTTTGCTCCCAGTTCTGTATTCTGGGGACAAAGAGAGTAAGTCCAGTTCCTTTTCTGCTGTGCGACCTCACTGGATCTGTTTCCTCGTGGGTAAAATGAGGCATGTGGACAAGATGCTCTTTCTCTCCAGAAGCTTCAGGGTAAACGGACACCAACTGATCTGCTTTTGTGAATAGTCCAGTCCACTCCTGCTTGATTGGATCTTATATTTAGAGCTGGAAGGGACCCTAGGGAACATCTAGTCTAGCCATTCTCCCCATTTTAGAGGGGAGGAAACCAAGATCCAGAGAGAAGTGACCTGTCCAAAGTGACTCAGGCGAATAAACAATAGAGCTGGGATTTGAACCCAGGTCTGCTGCCTCCAAAACCACAGCCCCTTTCATCGGAATAAGCCGCTTCTTCAGTAAAAGACTGTTCAGCTCGCATAGCTGACCCTAGACGATACAAAAATGATGCCCAAATTTGGGCACATGCCCCTCTTGCTGTGGTGGGCGTGTCCACGGTGCTGTTTCACAGGGGAAGGGCATGCCTGGGTGGGAGTGAGGGGGGTGGGAGTGACCTGTAAGGTCAGGACACCATCGAAACCGCTGGAGGACGTCGGAGGGAGAAGGCAGAGAGGAGCGCTGTGTTTGGGGTCAGGAGACGGGGCTTCAGGCTTTGCCTGTGACCCCCCCTCGAGTTTCCGCATCTGTAAAATGGGTATAAGGATGATCCGCTTCCCAGCGGACCTTTCTTTGCATCTCCAGAGCTTAGCCTGACACTCAGTAGGAGATTAATAAATGCTTATGTGGCAGAGGTTATTAGAGTGGCGAAACCGCCACAGCGTGAATTACTGCAGTGGCGCGGGACAGTGGGTTCTCCTCCATCCAGATCCAGCCTCCGAGTACGGTCAGTTTCTGGGCCCGTACCCTCCCGCCCACGTGGAGCGCAGCACCCAGAGCTTCCAGCCGGAGCCCCGCCCCCGTCAGGCCCTCCGTGACGTCACAAAGAGCTCTCCGACACCGCTCTCCCGCCTCTAGCCCCCCCATCTCCCTCTCCTTCCGCCCGCCTTCTCTCTCTATGGTCGCGGTCCCTGTCTTCCTAGAGCGGACTAAGGCCCTATCCGCCCCCTGCCCGGGGCGGGACTTCCTGTTTCCCCGGAAGTGGCCCAGGACTTTGGCTGCCGCGGTCCCACGCTTCACCCAGGTGAGTCCGTGTTGTTGTCTGGGGCGCCTGTGGACCCCGGGCCGGGAGTGTATGGGGGTGGGGGACTCCAAATGTTTGGATCTCCTGCGTGTGCCCTTCGTCCCCTAACGGCCTCTTCGCCTGGGGGGCGGGGCCGGGACGGGAGGAGGTAGCTCTGTCATGAGCCTGGCCGTGACCTCTGACCCTCTGCTAGCGTAACCTGACCCTTGACCCTCATTCCTTCTCCACCCTGACCGGTAACTGACTGATCAGCACCTCCTGGTGAGCCTCCGCCCCGTAACCAGCTCCTAATGGTAACCCTTGACCTCTGTTCACCACTGAGCCTGCCCCGGAGGCGGAGAACCGACCCCCCCCCGCCTCCCGTTAGAAGTTGTTTGACCTCCCGGTTTGTTCTTAGGGTCGTGAGTCTGCAGCCGGAAGGGACCTCGGAGGTGGTCAGGTACAGATGAGGAAACAGGCCCGCCGAGGTCAAGTGACGTGCCCTAGGACGCCCTGAGTTGGACATCCGGCCGTTTGTCCGGGGGACCTTGATAGACGCAGAGGGTCCGAGCTGGTAGGGACTTAGAGGTCGTCCAGCCCAACCTCTTCCTTTTACAGATGAGGAAACTGAGGCCCGGAGAGCGGGAATGGCCCCGCGCTCACCAGCTGAGCGCTCGTCATTTCAGCCCCGGGCCTCAGTTTCCAGATCTGTCAGTGCACGTGCGGACAGGCCTTCCTCACCAGGGGCCGATGAACTTTCTCTAAAATGTGTTGATAACCGTCTGTATTATTGATGTCTTTGGCAATCCTGTGCGGTTTATCTTAAGCATTTACTTTACGACCATTTCTGAGCAGGGGTCCACAAGTGTCACTGACCCCCTCCCCCCTCCCCTCGGGATCCATGGCACCAGACTCGTCTAGTGCGTCCAGAACTGGGCCTGGGGACCCTAGGCAAGTCACTTAATTTTTTAGTGCTCTAGGCCTTTGTTGTCATACTCAAATAGGGAATGCTGCTTATACCGATTGACTTAGAAAAACACAAATTAACATTATCTGTGTTGTATTTTTATTTATTTTGTTAAACATTTCTCAACTACACTTTAATCTGGTTCAGGGCATAAGTTTGACACCTAAGCTCTAGAAAATTCTCTGAGATTATAAATTTTAGAGAAAATGCTGCCCTGGATTGGTGGGAACTGGGGAGGGGGAGGGGGTCCCTCATGGAGGAATTTCTTAATTGCAGCAGTAAAATCACTGTTCTTTAACTTTGCACTACCTCTCTACCCCACAGGGTGGTGATGAGGTTCCAGTGAGATAATAGATGGAAGATACTTTAGAACTTGAGCCCAGTAAGCATTTATTAAGCTCCAGCTATGGGTTAGGCTCTGGGAATACAAAACAAACAAACAACAACAAAAACCCCAGCCCTTGCCATTGAGGAATTCACTGGAAAGCAAACTTCACAAATGTCAGCTGTTACTGTTGCTGTCTAAGGTCACAAAGCCCTTTAATGGGAAAGTCTGTTTTCCTTGAATTTTAAAGGCATGCAAGGATGGGTAAGGAAGGAGCTCAGGCCCCTCGTGCAGGGCTGTTAGGCTAGAGTTCTTCAGCTTTGTTGGGCAGCCATTAGTCAATGCCACCACTGAACCATCAAACAGAAAACGGTCAGTTAACTATTAGAAGTACAAGGAACTGTGACTCAACATGTTAATCCAGCCCCTTCATTTTATAGATGGAAAACTGAGATCTGGAGAGGAGAAGTGAGATTGATTGTTCCATCTAATCCACAGGATACTTAACAACGCCAACCCAAGTTTGTACTCCACAGTCCAGTGACGCTGGTCTCGCTGTTCCTTGTATACAACTCTCCACCACCTCCCATTTCTGTGCCTTCTTAACTAGCGGTGTGCTGTGTCTGTAGTGCTGCTTCTCCCATCCCCATCCTCACTTCTGTCTCCATCCTTTGGTTTGCCTGACTTCTTTCAAGACTCGGTTCAAAATCCTGCTTTCTATAGGAGACTTGTCATGGTCCCCCTCACCCCTCTGACTGCTTCCCTCTGAGATTTTACCTTGGATATACCTTGTCTTCACAGAATTGTTTGCATATTGTCTTCCTTGTTAGATTGTAAAGTTCTTAAGAGCTAGGACCATTCTTATTTTTTTCTGTATGCACTTAGCGCAGTGCCTGGCATGTATGTAGTAAGTGTTTAATCAATGTTTAGTGACTTAACTTGATAGCACCTATTAGAGCTTGTGCTCTACTGGTACACCTTTGAGAATCCAAGGGTCTCGGTGCCCAGAGGCATTGAAGGAAGACTTAAGGTGTCCAAGAAATCAGTCACCAAAAGGAACCCAGCGACAGACTGCCTGGGGAGGACAGGACCAGTCTTGCTAAATGAGAATGGCTCATTCCTTTGTTGGCCATGGAATGGTGACTTTTTCAGCCATAGCTGAAGATTATCTCCTGTGGCTCGAAGAGATTGCTATAGAGAGTTGGTGGAGGGAATTCATCAATGAAATATCAAAGTTCCCTTCTGGTGTGTGGCAGTAGTGTTGATTACATTTTAATCCCTTTACTGTGGGAGTTTGACCCTCACAGACTGTGCTAGACAATTATAAGCTCTGGTAGGTCTCTCCAGTTTGGAAAGACAGGTTTATGACACACTGTCTGCTTGTTCATTAACTCGTCTGAAGACAAGCCTAGTTAGGTTAATGAAAAGGTCATCACAGAATTTTTGGCCAGAATTTTTCTAACTTGCGAAGCCATCTATCTACTGTGGGCAAGAAGTTGATGAGATCTGCATGGTTAGAGTAGTGCCCATGTTGAGGAAATTATGGCTCTGTTAACTAATAAAAGTAACAATTGCCAGTAGCTCCCCTTTCTTGTAGTGTTTGATCATTTATAAAGAAGTTTCCTTTTCAGAGTCCTGTTATCTCCCTTGTACAAGCCGTGGCCTGAAGAGCTTAAGTTACATGCCTGGAAGGGCCAAGGTTGTGATTAGAGCCCAGTGCCTCGGACTCTGAGTGAATGATACTCTTCCTGTTGCAGCAATTCCTAGCTGGCTTTAAAGTGGGATAGAAGATGAAGGGAAATGGGTTATTAAAGATGAGGAACAAACTAGGCCACCATCTAATTTTGGGGTGAAATCCCCAAACGGGTGAATGGGTGCTGACAACTTATATCTGCCTTCCTCCCACCACCCCAGGACCAAGGAAGCCGGGAAGCACCGTTGTGTGAGTGACTGCGATGGATCCAGTTAGGGCCCAACAGCTGGCAGCTGAGCTGGAGGTGGAGATGATGGCCGACATGTACAACAGGTACTGAGAGAAATTCTCCTCTCCCGTGCAATGCACACCAGGCTCACCCATCTCATATTAGCATTTGCTAGATTGCAGGAACAAACCATTGTATTCCTTTATGGGAGCATAAGAAGAAACATGTCTGATGCATGGTGCAATCAGATGCAAACTGTTCGTTGCATCTCAGGGACCCAGTCTGTAGGGAGGTACCCTTCTCCCTTCCACCTCTATATCTGTTCACAGTTTGTTTTAACTTAAATGTGAATAAAGCCAATCCTAGTTAGAATAAAAACACAAAACCTGAATCAAATCCCCCAAAATATAGTTGGAAATAGATTCATAATTAATGCTTTGCAAATCAGCAAAAGTATACACATTTGCTGTATATGTAGACGTGTGAAAAAGTAAAGTCCTGGTTGTTTGATGACACCATAGAGTGTAAACATTTCCTAGAGTCTGAGGTAGTGCCACAGCATTGGGTTTGGGCAAAAGAGAAGGAAAGAATGGGATAGAATTCAGGGGGTGTGTGGCCAGGGGTGGGGTGAGGTTGGGAGAGTAAGTAACAATTATCCTGAGTTGTTGTTTTTTGTTTGGGGGGGAAAAGAAGTGAAAAGAGAGTTCTGGGTTGAAACTTTGCACAGTTGAATGGTCTATGCTTATGGTGTGCTCCATTCTGTGTCCCTGCCAGAGGCTATAGTGGAGTTGTTGGTGGGAACTCCACTAAGTGGAGTGAGGGTGATTGAAGCGTTGCAGGCTGTTGAGTGGACTGTGACTTTTCCCAGGATGACCAGTGCATGCCAACGGAAGTGTGTCCCTCCCCATTACAAGGAAGCTGAACTTTCCAAGGGGGAATCTGTGTGTCTGGATCGATGTGTCTCCAAGTACTTGGACATCCATGAGCGAATGGGCAAAAAACTGACAGAACTGTCCATGCAGGATGAAGAGCTGATGAAGAGGATGCAGCAGGGCTCAGGGCCAGCGTGAAGGCCCCAGAGACAGTGAGCACCCAGCCTGGACTGCAGCCCTAACCCTTTTGCACTTGTCAATAAAAATATTGGTGATTGTATGTCCTATTTGTAAGAAATGGGTTATTTGTACTATCCTTAGAGAGGACCCTGGAGCCTGGGGTTCATTGGGAGCTTGTTGGTGGTCTGTTGAGAGCATGGATGGGCCTCAGCATCCATCTTTGTACCATTGTCTTGAGGCATTTAGGAACAGTGAAGTGTCTGTGGAATGTGATCACCAGGTAATTGTGGGATGAATAAAATGAAAGAGCTGGTTTGGAGAGAAGAATGTAGTTTGGATTGCAAGGGTTTCCCATGCATTCCATTTCTGCCTTGCCAAGTGCATACAGGCACGGGGTCAGGTTTCTGTCAGCAGATGGCGCTACCAGCTCATCCAGAGCTTTGACTTATTTAGGTCTGGGAGAAGTGGGAAAATAGATATATTTCTCCCAGGATTGTTGAGGTTTTAAAGATCTAACTGACTTCCCTGCCTAGCCTAACGTGGTGACATGATGTGTCATTAGGTTGTTTCCTCATGTGATCCTTTCCAGGCAATTAATACATTTAAGTATTCTGATTACCTATTATGGGCTGGATACAAAAATTAAAAAGGTTCATAGGACTTAGAGCTGCCAGGGACTTAATATATTCAAACCTGCCCATTATAGAGGTATAGTTTAGGTCCACAAATGGGAAGTGACTTGTCCCAGGTTACACTGGAAGTAAGTGGCCAAGAACTGGGATGAAAACCTGTAACCTTGTAACTCCAAATGGACAGCACCAATTAATTACCCCTGAGACCACAGCTCTTGCCCTCAGGGAGCTTACACTCTGGTAGACGCAATTGTACCGAAATAGTCTGTGGATGCTGCCCTCTGAGTGACTGAAACAAAATGCTATTGGAGTGTAGAAGAGTGAGCTACCCCGAATGTCAAATGGTCCTCCATGATAGTGGCCCAAGCTGGCTCTCAGCACTGTTTTTGATGGGGCGCTTTGGAATATGACCCATCTGGAAGAGCAGAAGAGGGATAGCAATAGCTCCTGGGTCTTCTGGCATAGCCAACTTCTGGTCTGACCCCAGGGAAGTGCCTGTTTTAGAAAGGTGGGTTAGGCCACTCATTTCTCTGTGGTCAAAATTGTTCTAAGCCAGTGCTATTGAAGAAATTTGTTTGCTTTGCACCGGTAACCCTAACTTAGCTCCTAGCACCGGCAAGTACCCTGTGATACTTCCAGTATTAATTATATTGAAAAGTTTAAGGGACGATGGGAAGAAGATTCAAGGGCTGAAAATATTTCCTTGGTTCATGGGAGGAGAGCAGAGTGTCTTCATGGTCCCCTCACCCCCAACAGTTTCTGCATGAGGGCCACCTTCCCCATCTGAGGTCACTATTTTGCAAAGAGGTGAAGCAGACTTTGATCTTGGAGACCCAGAATTTCGACTCCTGGGGTGTGCTCTGAATGGTGAACGGTTTGGAGCTAGAGGGCAGGTCACGTGTCAGTGTAAGTGAACTAAGAGGGCAGAGAAGCATCTCAATAACTAATGAGCTCCGGGTCTCATGGGGCAGACGGGGAGGAGTGTGTATACCCGCTACCAACCCTCTAAGGTCCGATTGGCCAAACGTGGGGAATGGGGGCCGGGCCGGGCTCCCTGACATCATTTTCAGAGGTGGGCTGAAGCAGGGGTTAGCACTCCCATCGGCCTGTTGACTACTTAGCCCGGCTTGGACAGGATCATAGGGGTGGGTGCCTTTAAAAAGAAGGTAGCTCAGCCGCACTCTCCAAGGAGCGACAGCCCGGCTGGGGAACGGAGGTAGAGCGCAGGGAGACAGACAAGGAGCCGTTGGGGGCGAGCCCCCGACTGTGGAACCACTTGACTCGCAGGTGAGTGCGGAGAGCCAGAGTGGGCTGCAGGCTCGAAGAGGCAGCGGCATAGGCGGGCCCAGACTCCCCCCGCCCACCAGGCTCTATGACCCGGGGCTGCACGATGACCCCGCCCCCTTTCCCTTTGCCCGGGTGGCCGACTCACCTCCTCCCTTTGTCCTGTCCTGCAACCTTTTCGTTCTCGCACCGGAAAGTCGAGAGATCTGGGTTCGAATCCCGTTTCGTCTGCTGCTTCTGAGCTGTGTGACTTTGGGCAAGTCCCTGCCCCTCTCTGGGTTTGGTCGCTCTCTGTGACATGAAGGTGGGGAGGGGGGATGGTGGGGGTGGGCGCCTTCTATCATGCGCCGCTGCCTCTTTTCTCCCTTTCTTCACCTTCCTTCTCTCCCACCTCTGCCCTCCCTGGGCTGCCCTGCCCTCTCACCCGGGCCTGTCCTGCCTGGTCAGCTCTGTCCCAGGCCGGCCTCCTGAGCTCCCCCCTCCCCCCGCCCCCATCCCGGCCTCCGCGCCGCCCTGTACTGTCCTGTCCCTCCCGCCCTGCACTGGTGGCCCAAACCGGGGGAATTTTACTTCTCTGCTAGATTTCTCTGCCTTGGCAAACACACACACACACACACACACACACACACACACACACACACACACACACACACACACACACACACACTCACACGGTCTTGTCTTTCTCTGCGTCTCTCACACTGGTCCAACCGCCCTTATAAAGTCAGCGGCTGACAGACTTCCTGCCCCAGCCCCAAGCCCCCTCCCTGGCTCAGCGGTATTGGGTGCCCGACCAGGCTGGGGAGTCCACAGAGGGGTGAGTGGGGTTGGGGGGGATAGGAGAGCTGGGATGGGGGGAGGAAAGCTGGAGTTGGGGGAGGAGGAGGCAAGGAACCTAAGTTGGGTCCCCATCCACGTGGCAGCTGCAGACTTAGCCAGGGAAACTGAACAGTGGGACGCGCGGCTCTCCGAGGGGAGGGCAAGGGAGAAATCCCTGGGTAGAGTGTGGGCTGTGGGGGAGGAAGGGGCTTGTATTGGGGGGCTGGAGAGCACAGGGATGGGGAGAGACGACCTGGGCAGGAGGGAACACACTTGGAGGAAGGTGCTGTAGCCAAGAGACAACAGGAAGAGGGGGCCGGGACCCTCCCCGACTTCCCTTTCCTCTTTGTACTTGCCTTTTAGGGGTGCTTCTGGGAGAGGGAGTTGGAAGGCAGGGATGCGGGTGGCCCCAGCCCTCTCTCTGTCCCCTGCTGATCCTTGTGGACGCTAGGCTGTTCTTCCAGTAAGGGAGGCAGCTGGTTTTCAAGGACTTGGGGAGATCTGACCATTCCTAGGGGGAGGAAGGTGGCAAGTTTCCAGAGACCTGGGGAGACCCCATCATTCCTGGGGGGAGGGGAATGGCCAAGTGCCAGTAGCAGGCACAGAGGACTGCCTTTATCTCAGAAGGAGTCCTGGAGAAGTCCCTGTGCAGCCCTGGCAGTCCCAGTTCACCCCGTCCTTGCCTTCGCACTGTCCAGGAATCCCAGGCCCCTAGGACCAGAGTAAAAGCTCTTGAGGGTACCTGTGTGGCCTCTGTTTCTTTATCAGAAAGGAGGAAGGAAGTCCAGGCTACCATGATCCAAGGGTACTCAAAGTGTGATCTCAGAGGCCCCCTACTGACTGCCTTGTTCCTTGGCAGCCTAGAAACCAGCATGGCCCCCACACTAGCCCAGGCCTACCGGCGGAGATGGTGGATGGCCTGCACAGCCATGGTGGAGAACCTCTTCTTCTCTGCTGTACTGTTTGGCTGGGGCTCCCTACTCATCATGCTTCAGAAGGAAGGCTTCTATTCCCACTTTTGCCCAGGTAAGTGGCCAAATCGTAACTGGTGTGTTTCAGCTCTTACTTCGTTGACTTCTGGTACTTCACAGAGATGGATAAGGGTACAGTGGAAAGATGGCCGGATTTAGAGTCAAGGGTCCTGCGTTCAAATTCTTACTCTCCTACTAATTTACTGTGTAACCTTGGACAAGTCATTTAGCTCGATAGCTTCCCACATTCCTTCCAGCTAGAAATCTATAATCTTCTTATCTCCTTTAATTTTCATAAGATGACATTCCCCAGGAGCTGAGGGCAGGAAGGCTGAAGGGAAATGGGGACGAGAGAAGAGAGAGTGAGAAGGCACTGGCCTTGGAGTCCTGAAGAGCTAAGGCCAAACCCAGTTTGAGAAACTTACCAAATGTGTGACCTTGGGCAAGTCATTTCACCTTTTGCCTCAGTTTCCTCGTCAGTCAAATGAGCTGGAGAAGGAAATGGCCAAGCACTCCATTATCTTTGCCATGAAAACCCCAAATGGAGTCATGAGGAGTCAGACATGACTAACTGAGTAAACAATAACATCTGACTACCTGTTTATGGGGTTGTTGTGAGGGCCAATGAAGTTAGCTATGAGACACTGCTTTTGAAAAGCTATTATGCTTGATTCAGATATTAAGCCACCAGAACTAATCCCTCTTACAGAAATAGATTTTATGTTTCTGCAAGACACAGCAAGAAAAACTAGACAACCTCATCCCCCTACCCCCACTTTCTAGCTATGTGACCTTGTCCAAGTGACTTTTGAGCTTTCTGAAATACCTCATGAAAAATGCAGCTAATAATATTGTACTGCCTACCTCTTCTAATGCTTGAGTGGAGAACGCATTGCAAATCTGACTGGTTTTGTATTCAGTGCCCAAACATGAGCTCAGAGGATCTCACTGTAGCTGCAGGAGCTGGGAAAAGTCTTAGTCTGGAAGTTCGATGTATTTCAGAAGCTCCGGTAGGGACTTTGAATTTCAACACTTGTTAATATAGGGCATTTGCATACCTGCCTTAGTCACCCAGAGGACAAGGACTGGGCTAGGAGCTAGCTGGGGTTGGTGGGACCTGAAGTCTGGTGATGGTGTAATAATTTTAGGAAGGGCAAGTATCCCCAGTGAGGAAGGAACTTTGGATACAAGGGAGCTGTGTTCTGGAAATCAACATGGACCAGCACAGCTCATTGGGACTAGCCCATCAGGGGAGGAATTTAGTGGCTGATTTAAGCCATCCGCGGCAGGCTTTTGGGTCAGGAGGAGGGTAGCTAAAAAAGCAGCACATCCACCCAAGCAAGGAACATAGAACTCTTTAGTCTTTAAGCAGCCACG
>JAQQSZ010014490.1:0-11501 GCA_028646595.1 Phalanger gymnotis
CTTATCTGCTGTTTATTGATGCCAACGATTACGTGCTGGCCTCTGAGGAGCACCTGAAAGTAGTATAAAGGTGTGGTGGTCTTGGCTCCTGCCAGATTAGCATTTCCTGGAGCCAGTCTATTGAGTCTATCAGCCCACATCTTTCCAAAATGATCTGTTCCTATAGTGTGTTTGCATTGTTTCAGGGTTGATGTTTGTTCCTTTGAATTTCCCCTTAAGTACTTCCATGGAGGAAGCCTCTTCTCTCCTTTCAGAACATTAAATTGCAGTAATGGACGTAAGAGTGGGAACATTCCCTGCCTGCCTAGATGACCACAACACCTGCCGTGTACTCTGCATCCTGATGGCTCCACACCTCAGCACTTAGGAACTGTGTTAATGCTCACTAAGCAAAAACCTTGATTGAGGATTGTTAGTACCAAAGATATTGTCACTTGACAGGCTTCTCTTCCAAGTGCTTTGTCTCTATGTGCCGATTACTGAACTGTTCTGATCTTTGCTATGTTGATTCCAATGCATAATTTGGTAGTAAGAGAAAAACACGCATCTGTATTGAGGGATGTCTAAGAAAGTTCCTCCTTCTGAGGGCTTTCAAAAGGGTCAAAAATGATTTTGCTGCCCAAAAAAGGCATACATTTTTTTAATGGTTCTGTGTTTTTACATTTCAGCACTTAGGACCTGTGTTAATGCTCTGTGTCCAAAGATCTTTATTGCTGATCGTTGGTACCAAAGATTTAACCACTTTAATGGGGGTGGGGGGTGGGGGGTGGGGTGGGGTGGGTGTGTTGGGTTATCTGGTAAATGGGACTAGTTACCTGCCCCTTCTTGAAATGTGACTGTGTTCTTCCTCCATATGCTTTATCTCTATGCCCTGATGTCTGATGTTTGCTGTGTTGGTTCCAATGTATAATTTGGTGATAAGAGAAAAACACTCATCTGTACTGACAGATGTCTTCAAAAGTTTCTCCTTCAGAGGGCTTTCAAAAATGCCCAAAATATATTGATTTTGCTTCACCAAAAAGGTATATGTATATATATATATATTTATGGTTCTGTGCTTTTACATCTCAGCACTTAGGACCTAGGTTAATGCTCAGTGTCCAAAGTCCTGGACTGATTTGTTGGTGCCAAAGATGTCACCACTTTCATGGGGTGTGGGTATATTGGCTTATCTGGTACATAGGGCTGGTTATCTGCCCCTTTTTGCAATGTGACTATGTTTTTCTCTATGCTCCAATGACTGAACTGGTCTGATGTTTTCTGTGTTGATTCCAATGAATAATTTAGTGATAAGAGAAAAACACCCATCTGTATTGACAGATGTCTACAAAAGTTTCTCCTTCAGAGGGCTTTCAAAAGTGTCCAAAATATATTGATTTTGCTGCCCCAAAAAGTATACATATTTTTATGGTTCTGTGCTTTTACATCCCAGCACTTAGGACCTATGTTAATGCTCAGTGTCCAAAGTCCTAGACTGATAATTAATTGTTGCTGCCAAAGATGTCACCACATTAATGGGGGTGGGGTGGGGGTTGGGTTATCTGGTACATGGGACTGGTTATTTGCCCCTTCTTGAAATGTGAATATTCTCTCCTTCTACATGCTTTATCTTAATGCCCCCAATGACTAAACTGGTCTAATGTTTGCTATATTGATTCCATTACACATTAAGATGATAAGAAAAAAAAATTATATTCTGTATTGACAGATGTCTAGGAAAGTTCCTCCTTCAGAGGTCTTTCACAGATGTTGAAAACATATTGATTTTGTTGCAAAATAAAAAGTGTGTGTGTACTTTTATTGTTCTGTGAGTTCCAGCAGATCTCAGAAATCCACTTAGCTATGAAATCAATTAACAGTGATCTCTGTCTTTAAACTGGTGTTGATACATTCTGACCCCGTAAGAACTGGACCTCCCAGAAAGGGGATGGGCTCAAAAATGAGGTGGGATGGGCCCTGTTTCTTCAATCACACCAGGTCTCTGTGGTGATCCCAAGGACCTGCTTTAAAAGCACTTGGGTCAAGATTTCTTCTGATGCCAACTATGTGGAGAAATAATTAATCTGGGGATTTCTTTCTGGGAAGGTGAGGAGCTTTCATTGAGTCTCTGTTAGGACCACTCAGCCTTGTTCTAAGCCTTCTACCCCCTACCTGCAGAGGTCCCAGCAGGGGGGCTAAATCCTGTCCTATGTGTACCCCCTTGAACTTTAAAACTTTTGTGGGCCCAAGAGGAAGAGGGTGGGACTGGGCCTTTGCAGGGACAATAGACAGGATCAGGGATCTTGGAAGCCATCTACCCTTGGCCCAACAGGTAGAGACCCCATGATAAAGAGAGCCGCACTGATCTTGGCCATAAGCTTGAGTGTGAGGCCTCCCCTGCCTGGCCTTCTCCCTACACAAAGATCCTGAAAAGGCTTTTCTGCATGCACTGATCTCCAGGGTGCAAGGCTCACTCCCATCCTCCTGCTTTCTCTAGGAGCAACTGTCAGACTGGCCCCAAATGCGAGGGCAGTGTTGTGTTTCAGCTGCTCTTCCCTGAGGCTATGTGCCCTGAGCAGCTCATTCAGGCTTACAACCCTTTCTGGTTGGCCCAGCAATGGGTCATTCAGGTAGCTCTCAAGACTTCCTGACTTGTCCCTCTCAGACAGAGGTCCTTACCCCTGGGTGTTTGGTTTCCATTCCTCTCTTCCCTTCCTTAGTATTCACTCAGTTCATTGTCTTGCACCTGGAGTTCCAGATACATATTAATGTCTTTTGTAATAAATCCATTTGTAACACTTGTCTTATAGACTTGTCTTGTATAACAGGGCCACATTGGCACCAGATCATGCAAATTCCCAGAGGCCTCAATATAAGATAATAATAACTAATACTTATAAATTACCTACAATGTGCCAGGCACTGTGCTAAGTATATTACAAATATCTCATTTGATCCTCACAACAGCCCTGGGAGATAGGTGCTATTATGACCCCCATTTTATTGATGAGGAAACTGAGGCAGAGGTGAAGTGACTTTTCCGGGGTCATCCACTAGTTAAGTGTCTGAGGCCAGATTTGACCTGAGGTCTTCCTGACTCCAGGCCTGCTACTCCATCCCCTGTAGTACCCAGCTGCCAAGTACACTAGGAACCCTTTGGTGGAAGGGTTGGAGTAGGCTACTTAACATAAAAGTGAAAGGAAGCTGGCAGTCACTGCTGGCTATCCTGCTCTGATAGTAAACACCTCTCTATGTTCTGTTATATTGGAGAAGGGAAGCCTTTCTGATTGAGAGTCCCAGGAGAGGCAGTGTGGTGTCATAGAATGGGTTCCGGACCTGGAATCAGGAGACCTGGGTTTGAATCTCACCTTCTTGTTCTTAATTTATATATCAAGATCATGGTTACGTTGTTATGGGAAAAATATTTCCTCTTTGAGTTTGCGTGGTAGGTTACTACTGCCGAAATAAATCTACCACCACGTAGAAAAGAAAGAGGTAAAAACTTAGGTTTTATTAGGCTTAAACACATGTTCAGGAAGTAGAGAAGTAATCCTGAGCCAAAATTAGGATTCTAAAGGGGCTTTATTACAAACAAAATTATTCCAGTGACAGAGAAATAATTCTTTACATATTACAGTCTCTTACATTCTTTTAGGCTATAAAAGGTAAATAAAAAAAGATTCTTATGTGGCACAGTGGATAGAGCAGCAGCCCTGGAGTCAGGAGTACCTGAGTTCAAACTGGCCTCAGACATTTAATAGCTTTAGAAGCCTCGGCAAGTCACTCTGTGTGTGTGTGTGTGTGCATACACACGTATATGTATATATACATATATATTCATAAATATCCCATGCTTCCTTCAATGGCATAAAAGTTGAACACAGTTAAACAGAATCATAAGCTCGTAAATCCTCTAAGGGAACAAACCTAGTAAAACAGACTCTATAGGTAAACTGAGTCAGGTTACAGATTAAACACTGAGTTTGCAAAATTCTACCCTCATGGAAATACAAAGCTACATTTTACAGAGGTCATAGTGAGCTTTCCATGGCATGAAGACTTAGCAACAGGGAATTCTTCCCCAAATAAAGTCTTTTTTGCAGGTTTATAAATTGCTATATTCTTTTCCTCCTCACATTCAGTTTCTTCTCTCAGGAATGTCAAAAGTCTTCCTTTAAGCACTACTGTTCCATGAGTCAGATTTTAGGCAGGTGAGATTAATATTAAAAGAACACAAACTTTCCATTAACCAAAAGTTGCAGGAAGAATGGACCTGAGCCCTTCATAATAAGAAATTAGTTTGGCAGCTAAGTGGTCCAGTGGATAGAGCACAAGCTCTATCTGGCCTCAGAGCTCACTTCCGGGCCTCAGACTAGACACTTGACACTAGTCGTGTGACCCTGGGCAAGTCACTTGACTCCATTTGCCTCACCAAAGAATAAATAAGAAGTTAGTGATGGGAAAGAAAAGATGAATATTTCCCATTTTCTCCCATCTTCATGGATACGTTCACATTAGATTTGGGGCATATACCTCTTCAGGTAAACAGAATATCAGGAAATATTAAAGCAAGAGTAATATAACAATGATCATCAATATTAAATAACACGAGGTCTCCTTTGTCAGCTTGTTCCTGGTAACCCACTCTGAATGTGCATTTAATCAGCTTATTTCATGTTGTGTCTAAGAAGTACCACACAGCCATCTAGTGCCTGGAAACATGTTCCCTTAGAAATTCAGGAATAGACCTCATCACTAGGGCAATTCTGGAGGTATTCTTCCTAGCAGATCTGTTTTCCTGGTTCTAACTCACTTGCAGAGGTTGCCAAGGTAAGGCTGCTAAAATCTGCTAGTGATGAGACTGACTACAATTTAGTAAGGCCTAGCATAACTTCTTAAATTAGGTTTTCCAGTAACTAGTTCCTGTGGTGAAAGCCAGTTTGAATATTATGTTGCTAACCTTATTAACAGCAGAGATGTATGAAGAACATTAAATTAGCAACCCGTAATTTATCTGAACATTCAGAGAATTTCAGTTTTTCCATGCCACTTGCTTTTTCTGTCTTTACTTGAGCCCTGTTCCTGATGTGGACAGTACCATCAACAGGTTGAAGGAAGAATCTTGAAAAGGATCTTTGGGGGCCTGACTTGGAAAAGAACGCCTTCTGTCTCTTAATATTAGCAGAGACTTCAAAATAGAAAAAACCCCAACGATTTAAAATTTTATTTAAAATTATTAATGCAATCTTACATGTTAAATCCTTATTCCAATTTTGAGAACTCATTACTAAAACATAAAAAAGCCTGTAGATCCCAGAAAAAAGAAAGAAGAAAAATTTTTTAAAATCATCTCTTTATATTTAGTTGATCCTGTAGGATGTTTAATATTTTGTTCAATACTTTTTCAGTCTTCTTCTTAATTGCCTTCAGGAACAAAAGAAAAACTATTTAAAATATATCAACCAAGAGCATCACGTTTACTGGTGGTTTTGTCATTATTCCTAACAGAAACATTTTTGTAATCCAAGCACACACACACATATATATATATATATATTTATACATATATATACACATACATATATGTGTGTATGTATATATACACAGTATATATAGTACACACATGTATATAGCATGTTTATGTATATATGTATGTATATACATATATGTATATATGTAGTAGTCCTCAAAAGACAATCTAATATTGTTGCTTCTCTCAAAGTGAAGTTTACTATTCCATTAACATTGAACACTTTTATATAAAATTTTAAACTTAAAAAACTTAAAACTTTTATTACATCTTGATCACATCACATATTTGTCCTAGTGCCCATTTCATATTTTTATGTATATATAGTCTTTTTATATATCTTTATATATAGTATATAGTTACATATTTAAATATAATATATGATATATTTAAATTTAACATTTATATTATATATGAAGTATACATCTTATACATCTTATTATATTATGTATTATTATATATTCTATTCTATTAATAAAGTATACATCTTTATCCATCTATCTGTCTTATTGCACCATCCAGAAAAGAGATGGTCATGTACAGACCTGATCCTACTCATGAATGCTCACTCCTGATAAGCCTAAGGACTTATTTATCTAGCTGCTCAGGTTAGGAAGTGGAAACAATTAGTGACGACCAGTTCAGAATAGGAAATTAAACACGTTAAGCTGTTTAATATTGGCGTCCTATTATAATAACTCAGAGATGTTTGAGTATTGCGACAATAAGATAAATCATATAAAAACAACAACAACAAGTTTTACAATTCCCATGTCCTGGTCATAGAAATTTTCTTTGAAAGGAAGAGGGAGGGACATGGTTATGAGAAAATCACAATTGTCCCTTTAACGGCATGGACTGACCTGACAGAAACATAACAGGATAAAGCTTCTTTAATGCTATTTGATTTCATATCAGAGTCCTAGATAACAGGGAATCAAGTAGCAAAATTCCATATTATTTACAGAATATATAACACTTGGCCTGGCTATGGCCTGGCTGAGGATTAACCAGGTGGGAAAATTTCCTCTTCAGAGAGGAAATAGCACAGTGGACAAACCGAGTCACAAAGCTCTTCCCTTTGCCTATGCAAGGTCATCTTCTCAACCTGCACTAGGCACAGACATCTGCCGGTAGCAATTGTTTGATCTAACTCCCTTTGAGCTGCACATGGCCATTCCTTTAAATGATAAATTATTGATAATGGTAATTCAGACAATCAAACCCACAATCAGAACTCAAACAAAATAACAAAATATAGTTCCAAGAGATTTTACCTTATCCCAGATTAGGGCTGAGTACAATTATTATTATTTTCTCATATAAGGACATACAATAAAAAGCTTTATCGTATTCATCTTTTCTACTTTAAAGCCACCCTGAAGCACAATCATTGGAAATTAAGAAAATAGTCACATTCTGTAATTACACACATACAGTGTATGTAATTACACACTTTGGGTTCACTCAAATGCCACCTGTGGAGGTGGCACTGTGCTAAAAGATTTCCGGAGAGAGTGAAAGACACGGGCCAGGCGGAAGAGTATAGAACAACTCAGTTCGTTAAGCAGAGGTGGTGAGTTTATATACTCTATGGAATCAGATAAGCGTTGCACTGTTCTCTTCCTTTGCTTTGTTCCCTTGTAACATTCTGCCATGTAGCCCATGTAGCCCAAGTAGCCCCGGGACGTATTGTTACTTAGTTCCATAGAAGCCAACCATATTGAAACATTGCTGTTTTTTCCCATGTGGATAACAGCTGCGAGGGTGCTTCATTGGCACATCCTCTTATCCTTTGATGGTCTTGCCTTCCAGAGACCTAGCCTCAAATGGCCTTGCCTTGCAGAGGCCTAAGAGGCTGAAACAGGATGTAGCTGGATCTCCACATGCCATTATGCACGTTTTCAGGGGCAGCTCAAAGGGAGTTGGAGAGCCCACACCCTGAGTACACAGCCCAGAGAAGACAGGCTCACCCTCAAAGGAAAACCTGGCATGTACCTTTCCTACCACGGACTATGTAAGAGCTGGCCCTCTACATCTACCCCCTTTTTATTCTGTAATTTTAAGTTGCTTAAACATTGCGTTCATTATCCTAAAGACACAAGGTAGACAAAAACTTATTATGACCAAACAAAGAATATAAGAGCATATGGAAAATAGTCAAAAATGTTATCAAATGGGTTTTTTTTGAAAATATCAATAATTGTTTTTGCTACCCCCTCTGAATCAATATCAGGAAGAGGGGCGTTTCACTATTTTAGCATTCCAATCAGTCCTTCCTTTTTCTTTTGTAGACACCTCCCCATTATAGATACATCTGAATTCTTCCCCTTAATGATCCCCTTCTAAGTAAATATAGGATGGACTGATTGAGGCATTGACAAATCAAAGGGGGCAATCCCCTTTATGAATACAGATGGATAGACTAAAAAAGAAATAAAAATGCACTTTTCTCTTTAAGATTCAAAAAAGTCCTTTCTTAAACAGCTGTCTGGCAAGGAACATCATCAATGAAATCCTCTGGTCCTTGGTATCTGTTCCAGCCATCTGAAGCACAATAACTCAGCATCTTCTTCTTCTTTTCTTGTAGGAACCAGCTTTCTGTCCATTCTCCTACAAGAGTGATCTTAGCACAGTTTTAAATTGCCATTTCTTATCCTTATAACCCTGATCATTTTTACTAACTCAAAATTTGAACCATGGTCAATTGTTATATTTAAGGAATTCACATCAGAAGCCAGTGTCTTACACTTTACACACATCCATTATTAATTTCCTCATAGGAGTATCAGAGATAACTTAAAAATTAATAACAGGCTTCAGTACATACATAAATACATTAAAAGTCAATTTTCAACACAATGCATATAGAATCTCGACCTTTTAGTCATGCCATGTTTCTTTGATGGCATTTACAAAATAAACCAGAGACTATTCCTCTTTTTTAACATTATTAATTTTAACAAAACTTTATACAAGCATCATAGTAATCAAATAACAAAATAACATTCTCACATTTGTTAAGGAACATTTACAAAGTGAGCCCTAAGTGGCTCACATGCAATTTCTACCCTTGTTCATAAAGTTTTTCTAAGTTTTTGCAGAAGTCTTTAACACTAATTCCAGAATATTATAACAAAGTTTCTAGTTATTGCAGAATTCTTAGATATCACAAAGTTTCTTAGTCAAAAAGGTATTGTAATGGAATCTCACACTGGTAGCAGTAAGAGAGTGGTCACAGGAAAAATGCTACTGCTCTTAGAATCTTTTTTTAAACAAAGGGAACATCTTAAGACAGTCTTAAACAGGTTGCATAAATTTCTGCACATCTTCTAGTTCTAGATAAAAATAAGATTAGATTGCCTAGTAAGATAGCACAAAAAGCTTATATGTTATATTAACTATTTGCTCTGATCACAGAAATTTGCTGTAGAGGGAAAAAGCAGGGCCCTGTGACATACCCAAATTCAAGCTCAAAACAAAATTAGTCATGGTCCTGAGTGCCTTTTGTGTTAAACAGCAAGTCTCACTAATCACAGCTTAGAGCCAGATACAGTTGCTTCTACTTCCATGGAGCTGCAACAGGTAATAGAGGTTTAGCAGGATTCATATACATAAGGGTTTCATTAACCATTTTTCATTCTCAACATTAAACTTGTCCTGGTGTAAAAGCCAAATATTAGAATCCTTTCTATCTATTGTACATAAATTTGCAATTTGTCAGCAAGCCAAGTTCATTGTTTAAAATTTACATAACTCAAAAGTTCTTTTTCTGGGGCTGATGACCTTGCCCATGCAGATAGTTTCCAGGGGCCTTGGCAATTTTACAAAATAAGGACAAGTAACATGGATCTTGGGAAGGAGTTAACAGAAAAACTTTGAGTCTGTTTGCTATCTTTTGCTGTTTCTCTGAGCACACTTATTCAAGGTTGATGCAAACACATAGTAAAGCTAGGAATGAAAGTTAAATAAGATTTAAAACTTCAAAGTAGGTTTGGACCTGATTGTCATCAATATCAAATTGCTGCAACAGATTAGCTTACAAATAGAAATTTAGTAGGCCTTCTAAAAACCACGCAAAGGATTTGCCTTTTCTTCATAAAAATATTTCTCCAAAACGGCTTACAATTTATCTTAATATTATTATTAATTCCTAAGTATTAAAAAATTCTTGATCACCAAACCTTTTCCACATAATTGAAGAGAAAAAAGTAAAACTAAACATGCCTTTGTAAATACTAGATTTAAGCAATAATGTCAATAGCTTAGTTAATGATCTCACAGATTTCCTAAATGATAGCAAAACAACTAAAGACAAAATGTGGTAATTTATGATTTTTTAAATTACAATTCTCAACCTAATAACATTTAGATTATAAAAGAAATTGCTTTTTCTAACAACAAAGATGATAAAGTTGTTTATCAAGTTATGCAATAAGGAAAATTTTAGAAATATAAGAATATCATAGGCAATTATCATCTATTTGAACTTTAAAACCAAAACCAATTAATTACCATTCCAATGGCTTTTCTTCTCTCCCCACAGTTTCAGAACCTGGGTATAGACTCGGGGGTGGTAGAGTCAGGGATTTGGGAAAGGGGAGAGGGACTAAGGACCGGGGAGTGCTGGGAAGCTGTAGAGTCCAGCATCTGAATTAAAGCTCTCAAGAGTCATTCAGGAGGGTCCCTGAGGAACATTTGCTTTCTAATAAGGGTTGCTGGGCTTTGGGAAATTTGGAGCAAAAATTCCAGGTTCCAGTGGTGTGGGAGCAAGGACTTGGGGGCTTGAGAGGAGAGGTTCCTCTGCTTGCTTAGAAGTGTGGGCTTCAGGGCGCCCAGGGGTCTAGGGCTGTTGTCAGTGTGGTATGAGAGGGCAACAAAGTAGAGAACAGGGAACAGAACCATTGTTGCGACATGTATTTTAATTTGTGCAGTTTTAATGTTATCATGATTTAATTTATATTGAGACTTTTAGGTGAAAAAACATCAAAATAAAGGGCCTAAGTAAGACAAAGCAGCTAGTAAATGAGGCAATTATTTTGCAAAGGAGCCAACTCTCTATTGTATATTTGGAGCCGAATCACTTTTTAAACTTTCCAAGTAAGAAACTTAGGAAAATCACAGCAAGCTTGAAATATATATCTATTTAGATAGTTCCTATTCTAAGAAGTATTTTTGTTTCTCAGGAATATGGCAACAGTCTTTTTGGTAAAATATGTTCAAATTGGCTCTCAATCTCAGCTTATAGGTCTCTGTTTTGGAAGCTTTAAGCCACTTGTTTCAAACTCAAATAGGAATGAGGGTCACTAACTTGCGCATAAGGATCTCTGTAGTTGTATGTAATAAGTACTTATTAACTCTGTAGATTTATTTAATACTTTTTGTTATTAAATATTTTCCAATTCTATTTATAGGATCATTACTTAAAGTTGTTAATTCTAAAAATTATGAAACCATAATTACAATGCATTGTAGAGCACATTCTAGATTTTTTAAAGTCCCTTTTCCAGTTTTTTTTTTATTTATACTAGTCTCATGGTGATTCTTATTAACCACACATGAAGTAAAACATCTTTGTATATACTTCTGACATACAGCTGGAATTCTTTTTATTTTATTTAATATGTTTAGTTTTCAGCGTTGATTTTCACAGGAGTTTGAATTACAAATTTTCTCCCCATTTCTACCCCTCCCCACTCCAAGATAGTGTATATTCTGGTTGCCCTGTTCCCCAGTCAGCCCTCCCTTCTGTCACCCCACTCCCTTCCCATCCCCTTTTCCCTTCCTTTCTTGTAGGGCAAGATAAATTTCTATGCCCCATTGCCTGTGTATCTTATTTTCTAGTTGCATGAAAAAAAATTCGTTTTCGAACATCTATTTTTTAAAACTTTGAGTTCCAAATTCTCTCCCCTCTTCCCTTCCCACCCACCCTCCCTAAGAAGTCAAGCAATTCAATATGGGCCACATGTGTATCATTATGTATAACCCTTCC
>JAQQSZ010014491.1:0-11501 GCA_028646595.1 Phalanger gymnotis
CCATATCCACCACACTCAACATGGTGGCTTTGCCTTGTCCTCGCGACGCCACTCCTAACATGGCAGGCCAGGATACCCCACTCCCCACTCCCCGCCCCGGAAGTGATCCTGGGCAGGGCCGGAAAAGGAAGCGGCGCGGCGGGGCAGCCGGAAGTGTTTGCCGGGGTTCTCTCTCCCTCCTCCTTCCCGAGCTACAATAACAGACGGGAGGCCGCCGGGCAGGTGAGGCCCCGGCAAAGCCTCGGGAGGCTCCAGGTCCGGGCGTGGCGGGGCGGCTGCACCCTTGCTGAGCCCGGGTCTCCTCTTGTGTCTCCCTCACAGACGCAGCCGCAGCCTCGAAGCCGGAACATGGTCCTCCCGCGGGCCCAGCCCCGCGCAGCCTCCGCCTCAGCCTCGGCCTCCGGGTGCCCGGTAATGGGGGAGGGAGAGCCCCGCTGTCACGGCCGCGAGACGCAGGGGAAATGGGGAGGGGCGCGCCGGGGTCTTCCTGGGACCGAGAGAGCTCGGGACACGCCGAGGGCGGGGGTGGGGGGACCGGAGACAGAGAGCAAACTTGGGGACCGGGGTGGGGACAGGGCGGAGGAACAGGCAGGGAAGGGGACAGTGGACAGTGGGAGCCGGACACCTGGATGGCGAAGAGGGGGGATGGGGAGTAGTGAGAAGCCCGGACAGGAGGACGCAGACTCGGGGGCGGGGGACGCCTGGGGTACACTGTGGCTGGAGTAGATAAGGAGGGCAGGTTGGGAGGGGACAGACTGAGACCAAGCAGAGTAAAAGTGGGATCCCCATGAATCATTGGCTTGAGGAAATCTTGGAGCAAAATTATGGAAATGTGTTATACGTGAGACTTTAAAAAAATACGTCATTTAATTTGTATGAAAAATATCATAAGCCTTGAAACTTTTGCCAAGAACTCTCGTTTACCTTGCATGGAACAGAGTTTGGGAAATGGTGGACTAGGTGGTGTCAGAGGTTTCTCCTAGGACTGATATTCCACGGGCTTCTCTGTTAACCCTGACAATTTCCCTAGTTGAAATGTTAACCTTCCTTCACGGTCCCGTTCAAATGCCACCTCCATCTTTCATGAGTTTTCATTGTGAGATAGAAGTCATATCTTTATCCTTTAAATTCATATGATTACTTCGATGTGCCATTCTTCTAGTCACCATATTCCACGTTATTTTGTAGTTATTTTTGCCTTTTATCTTTCTTATTAGACTATGAGCTCCAGAAGGCAGGGACTCTGTCTTAAATTTATCTTTATCTCCTGAAGGGTCTTTTATTAATATTAATAATTACTGCTGTTTGACCATTACAGCTATATGTATGAACTCCAGAAGCTTACAACTTCAAGGGACCTTAGTTATCCCTTTCCATTTTAAAAACTTAAAGTAGGGGGGAAAAAAAAAACCAATATAAGGTAGTCTATTCTCATTTCATTTAAATTGTCAAGTTGTGTGTGGGGGTTGGGAATGTGGGGATGTGTTCATGGGTAGTAGAGAATTATTTTAGTGGCAGTGATTTTCAACTGATTGACATTGTAATAAACTGGACAAAGAGACAAAAATTAGTCAGCAGACAAGGTGATTTAATTGAGTCTTTTTAAAAAAGAGAATTTACTGACGAGATGAGGGAACTAAATGGAGAATCATAAATCCAACCCTTTATTAATCCTAATAATTACCTTCCTGACAAGTGGTTGTTCATCTGTCCTCTGCTTGAAAACCTCCAGAGATAGTGAACCCATGCCTCTCCAAGATAACTCATTTCACTTTTGTATTATTCTAATAGGAGGTTCTCATATTGAGCTCTAAACTGCCTCCGTGTAATTTCCACTCACTGGTTCTACCCTGCACTTTGTATACAGGCAATATTTTTCATGTGAAGAACATTGGAAGGATATAGTAATAGGCTCAGTCCATCGTTATGGGAAAAGACAAAGAGTTAGGTATCAGGCATCTGGAATTTCCAATTTCACTGCTTGAACTGTATGTTTAGTTGCTTCTAAATTTTGAAATATTCTTTCTAATACAAGACAGTCAAACCCGAGGAATTGTTGTCATGTGAAAGAGGGAGTATTGAATTGAGGAAGTTGAAAATGGAAATTATTAGTGTAAGAATGGGCCTTTATTTGAATTGGGGAAATCATAGAGATCTCAGGATGCAGAAAACATTAAGGAAGGAGGAGGTGTTCTTACCACAGAAATTGAGGATTGAACTGGTGTAGTGGAAAGTCAGAGGGCCTAGGCTTGAATTCCTAGCTCTGATGCTATAAGGATAGGTAAGTTACTTGTCTTCTCGGGGCCTCATATTTCTCATTTGTAAAATAAGGAGGTTATACTAGTTAATCTTTTGGCACTAAATCCTATTACCTTTTTAGCTGTTTCCAGAATGAGTTAGGAGAAATGCCAGGCAGAACAACCTGACGTAGTCCTCAAAAAAGTGCGTTGTAAGCTATAAAGAGCTATAAGAATATGAACACTTATTATAAATTTTACAGGATAGGAGGATGTGAGGCTATGGTAGGGGAGACAGATAATCTGGATAATCATTAAGCTATATAGTTAATGTGGGCCTTGGTAGAAGAGAATAAAAAAAAAAATCTTGAAATAGCAGGGAATGATTTTTTTTCAAGCTCAATAGAACAGGAGAATAACTCCAGTTTTTAAAGAAAGTAGGAAGAAAAATTATGTTTTGGAAGAGTCTTGTTTTATATGTATTTATAATGGGAAGAAAGACAGGTTCCCATTAGAAGAGACTTAAAATGTGGTCATTCCATTATCACGGTACTGCTGAGCCTAATTTTCTTGAACAACAGATTTTTCCTTTTTTGAAAACTGAAACACCACTTGTCCATCTTGATGCTTGTGGGTTACCTCTTCATTCAATCATGATTTCTTTCAGTACTTAGGACTAGAATTTATCTAGACCTAGTAACTTGAATGTATTGAAGTAAGCTAGATACTAACTTGGCATCTCATTTAGGGTTTGACTCCCTTTCCTAAGGGCATGAAAGACTGGAAGGAAGATTTAGAAGTCATGCTGAGGGTGGAAGAAAGGTTCAGGAGTAGTGATGGTATGGGTAAATTGGAAAATTGGAGATTCTGATTAGAGAGCAGACTCAAGTTCTGGGAGCAGTTGTGTGAATGAACAGCAGTAGTCATGATAGAAGCATTATATGTATGAATGTAGACATCTCCAAGAGTGATGAAGGTCTTCAGGAAGAGACTGTCATGGAAGAAATTTGTGTTTAGTTATAGGTTCAACTATCTGAACTGCTTTCTCTTTCAATTCTGATTTTGTAATGGCAGAGTTTGTGGTAGAGAAGAGTATAATTTGGGTCCTTAAGGAAGTTTAAAAAGAGTAGCTTTTGAGGGTTTTCAGTGACAAGTATCTGGACAAATTATAATTCTGGTTTTGTTCTCAGTATAGTCTTTCTTAGTATATGGATCATGTCCCTGAAATGATGTGTCTTTGCAAGGAAAAACACACGCCCTGAAAAAAAATATACAGTTAGTTTTGATAGGAGTCAGATTTGGGGACAAGGTATGGGCTGTATTTGGACTGATAGGGTTTTGCTTCTGGTAGTAGCTAGAAGGGAACAACATGTGGGCAAAACATGGACTGATTTCGTATTGATGATTCTCTTTTGGTGAAGCCCTTTTTCCATTTCGGTTTATAGAAGTCTAATCATGTGGAAGCTAGAAGGAATATTAGATATCATCTAGTCCAATTTCTATTTTAACAGAGGAGGAAACAGATCTAGATAAGGCAGTTGACTTTCCTCACCTCATACTGGTAAAGTCACAGGATAAGAATTTGAATCCAGATCTTCCGAATTCAAGTTGTGCCTTTTCTGCTGCACTAGGCTTGTGCTATGGTTAGAGTGAGGAAAACCTTAGACATAAAAAAGGCAATGGATGGTTTTTATGCCCAGAGCAGTAGCTGAAGGGCAGATGGCTTCATTTATAATCAAATGGCGATGGGGGAAAAAGAGGACACTAAAATGGCTCTGTCAAAATAAAGGGTATTAATTAGGGTTAGTGATCAAATTGAGAGAGGTGAGTGTCCAGCTGCCTTGTGGCAGGACCATACAGTCTTTATTTAAAGAATAAAGTTATCTTAATAAGCAAAAATAAGGCTAGCAATCTCTCACTTGTCTGAGATCTGGCTAAACACCAGAGATGAAGAAGAAAAGTGTCCCTAGACATACAAAGCAAGCATTAGATCCCAGCACTTTCCTCTAAGGTGACCACCTTAAGTCCCTCCTCAGTAATACTACTGTAGGCATATTTCTCAAGCTTAGTTATCTGCTTTCATAGGGTATAGCAGTTTAGAAGCAGACAATGGGATTAAGGGGTAAGGGTAAGGGACAAGGGGGAGAATAAAGAGTGGTGCTAGAAGTAGGCTTGCTACCAGCAAATAAATGCCTACAGACAGCAAATGGAGGTTGCTGGAAGACCATAACAAATAGGTGCACACACTTGGGACACAACTGTATGGGGCTATTTATTTCAGGGACAAAGATACCTAAAAAGCCCCTGAGGGATATCTTTAATATGTTGTAACATGGTAGACACTGTAGATTCTCTGTTAGGACCTTGAGTCCCTTTTACAATATCCCTGAGAGGTGGCTATCCATCTACTTCTGTTCTACTTGAAGCTATCTCATTTTAGGGAAACCACTGCTTCCTGAGGTGGCACATTCCACTTTTGGTCATGTATATTTAGTGAGGTTTTTCCTCATGTCAAATTAAAATACACATCCCTGTGACTTGTACCCATTGCTTCTAATTATGCCTCCTGAAGCCAAATGGAATAAATCTAATCTCTTTCTGTGGAGAGTAGCACAGCTACTTATTTCCCCTCTGAGGCTCCCCAGTTCATTCAGCTGATGTCATATAGCACAGTTTCCAGTTGCTGTAGCATCCTTGGTCCCTTCCTCTGGACTCACGTCATTTCTCAACATTACTCTTGAAATGTAGTGCCCAGAACTGTGCAGATGACTACAGAAAGGGTCTGAGCAGCACAGGCTGTGTTAAGATTAGCACCTCCCTCCTTTTGGACCCTTGTTTAATGGGTTGGGGATCAGTCACATCAGTGTGGATACTCTCTGCACCAGAGCACATCTGATCATCCTTAGCCTGGGTTACTGTTTTTTATTATGAAGGCTCTTCTGTTTTGTGGATTCCAAGGCAACATTCAGACTATCCATCTTTTTCTCTTTAAATGACCAGTTTCTCTTGTTTTCCTGTCACACCTATTCTTGATGTCATTTACAGCGCTTATTGTCTGCAAGTCCTTGGTAATGTCACCTTCTTACACACACCTTTGGTCTTTCAGAGAATCAGCAGGGTCAGGATGCTAGAAGGCTCTATTGGAGGTCTGGGCATGGAATCTCCTGTCACTTAGTAGTTTTGTAATCCTGGGCATGTTACTTCCCTGATCCTGTTTCTTTGTCTACAAAATGGGGATGATAGCTGTGGTCTCTACCTCTTGGTTTTTGTGAGGCTTAACTGATAATACACTTTAAACACTATAAATATCAGTTGTTGTTTCCATTGCCCTTTGGATCACTTGTAATTTACATTTTTCTCAAATGGAGAAATTTAGAATTATTGAAAGTGCTATACAGTTTTTCCAAATCCATTGTAGCCTGCCATCTTCCTATTCCAGTCTGTCTATCTCTTGTGCTTTTCAAGATATATGTACAGTTGGACTAACTCAGGAGGATGTCTAGCACTCTGGGTGTCATAATCTGGGGCAATATGCATTCTTCATATGCTTAATATTTCCATTGTGTATTAACTGGGTTTTTTTGGGTGACTATCCCATTGAGGAAGTTCTTAAGTGTTTCAGTACTTTTTGCAGTCTATACAGCGTTATCTATAGCCAGAAAACTAGAGAATCTCACTTCAATTTTGACTTTGTATAGGGTACACTCTATGATACTAATGAGCACTATTTCCTTTTTATTTTTATTTTGTGTTAATAATCAGAAATCATAGAAGTTATCTTTCTCTTTAACTTTATTGATTAATCTTGGAGATCTTGATACAGTCAGTTCTGCTATTATAACATACATTCCTAAATACCATTATACTCTGCAAAATTATGCAATAAATAACACGAGACTTAGGGGAAAATAGAGTTAAGACTTCATTAGTGGCAAATTAAGAAAAAGTTAGGAACTCAGTAGAAATGGTAGTACAGTTTTATTCATGTGTAATGGGTAAGAAATAATATAAATACTACAGTAAGTAGTGATGGTGTCTTCTGCTGCTGCTTGGCCGGCACCCATTTCCACCAAGCTGAGAGGGCTGCCTAAACTGTCCTTTACCCCACAGCTCCAATTGTACCAAAAGGTACACTGTAAATATAGCACATTATCATGAAAAATACCTGAAGTTTGCTTTTGGAAGTGGTTTTTCACCGGGTTGCAATTTGTGAATTATTGTGAACTGTTGTATTTTTTTTGTGTTCTCATTTTTATTCTAAGATGAAATCTTACATAAGTAAACTCAAAATTCAGGTTCTCAAATTGTTTCCTAATATATCAATTGGATTGGAACAAATTTGCATTTTCAAAACAGGCATCATAGCAGAACTGCCTATATTGAAGGGAGAAAATGTGTTAGAAAAGAAACTTAAAGACTGCATTTTGTTACATGTGTACATGCATATAAACATACATATGTAATCATCAGTGAACTGTTTTCTATAGACAGTTGTGTAATTAAATATGTGGTCTTTTGTAGAAAGTTAATCTGTGAATCTTTATTGTACCTGTCTAATGTTTTCATCAAGCATATCTTTGATGAGTATCGATAAAGTGAGCAAATGGATTAGAGCTTTGCTATATCTTCTCAGGCATCTGAAAAAAAAAAAACCCAAATCCTATCTTGTTTCTTTTGGAAACTTTTCTTTCAGATATCTCAAAAAATTAATCCCTGTTTTCCTTTCAAATTGTATAACAGCATAGATTTCTTCTCTCTCTTTTTATTTTTATTTTTTGGTGAGATCCTGCTGTTGTCCCTAATTGCATTGTCTGAACTAACATTTCTTCTTTGTCGTGTAAAATATTGAGTATTAATTAACCTGATAGAGTCCAGATTTGGTGATTGTACTGTCACTGATGAGAAAACTAGATTACTCTAGAAATGCTGGCAGATTTTTTCCATGTCATATCTATTTGTCCTTCAAGTTTCATTTATAAATGCTATAAGGATGATCTAGTTGAACTAGGTATCCCTAAATTTTTTGCATGTTTTTGCTCTTCTATTTGTTGCTGGATTTTTTTTTCTTTGAAATAAACCTACAGTATGCCGGTGTCAGCATTGCTTAATATAATTTACATTTTTGGCCTCCTGCAGTGAGCATTCAGATCTGAAACATACAGATCTTTTTCACATGAATTGTTGCCTCACTCTACCACCCACATAATAACTTCACTATAACACCCTCACTATAAAACACTTCACTAATACACCTTATTTTGCAGTTGAATTCACCTTTTTAACTCACAAAATATTTTTACATTTATCTTTGTTAACGCTTAGTAAAATTAGCTATTAAATCAGCTTTCTCCCACAAAACCACTGAGAAAAGACTTACTTTTTATCATTTTATAATATGGAGAAAGGTGAACTAAATATTAGTATAGTTTAGGCGGATTTGAAACTGGCTGCTTTCTGGATCCTAAAAGCAATTGTTAATGGCTCCATGTCACCTTGGTAGAATATCTGTAGTTCAATGGGTAAAAAGGTATGAATGACAAACAAGCACATCAAGTTTTATAGTGGCACCATTGCAGATACATTGAATGGAAGAACTTAGATCTGCACACAGCCATGACAGGCAAGGTAACTGAACCACATTTAATAAAGTGAAATTCAGTAGAAGTAAAGGTAATTTCTTCTATTAGGAATTTAAAAATCAGTTTTACAAGTAATAGGTGGAGGAGCCTCATATATAGCAAGTTGTTTGAGTGATATCTTAGGAGGGAGATGTTAATGGATTGTAGACTCAGTGTTGTGATGCAGTATTTAGAAAGTATGTTCAGTACTACAGAGTTGATTAGCCTATAATTGCAATTTGTCCTGTTCAAACCACATTTATAGTATTCTCTTCAGTTCTAGTTTCCATGTTTTAAGGATGATATTGAAAGGTTTGAAAATATCCAGAGGAAGATAGTCAAGATGGTATATGACCTTTAGTATCAAAGATTTAGAGCTGGTAGGGGATTTGGAAATCATTATTTCAGCTTCCTCATTTTATAGATGAAGAAACTGAGGCCCAGAGAGATTAAGTGACTAACCCTTAGTCATACGAGTAGTAAGTGATATGACTGTGATTTAAGCCCAGGTCTCAGATTCCAGGGCCAACAATTCTTTATACTGTACCAATGCATGCTGTGAACATTAACTGCTTGACACGGTTAAAATAGGTCAAAACAGTGGAAAAACATGAAACTATCTGTCATTGCTTATATGCTCAGACATTAGGATCACTTTGTCTTTGTGAGTCCGTTTGGAGTCCTGTCATAACTTTAATATCAAAGTGTAAAAGTTGCAATGTTAGAAATTGTCATATTCAGATATGTACAATTTAAACATGAATCTCTCAGTTTTCCTTCTGGAAGTGGGGAGACCTGTAGCCTCTTGTGATAGTTTGGGGTGAGGTAGTAGTTGTGGGAATTGTAAGGTAGAACAGGTGTAAGGCTGGGGTCAAACTCAAATTTGGAGTTTGTGGTCAAACAGGCAGCTCAGCTGTACATAAGGCTCTCTGCAGGCACATATTGGCTTAGAGAACCACGTATTAACATTATCATTGTTTCATTGTGTTTTAATTTATTTTGTTAAATCACATTTTAGTCTTGTGTGGGCCACCCTTGGGAGTATTTCAGGCTTCACGTTTGACATACCTGCTATAAGAGATGTTGGATGAATATGAAGAGCTGGTGGAGGGAGGGATTATGAGTTTTGTTTTAGTTATGTTGAGATTGAAGTACTGATGGGACATCCATTTGGATTTATCACACAGTGTTCAGTTGAAAGTGGGAATTTGGCACTCAGGAAAGACATTAGGGCTGGAGATAGTTGAGAAGCCATAGTTATGGAGGGGAAAGATGAAACTATGGAAGTGACCTTAAAGTCAAAGAATCTTAGAGTCAGATGGGACTTGAAAGATTAACTCTGTGTGCCAACCTGAGGCATGAATTCCATCTACACTTATCAGATGGTCTGACAAGTGGCCATCTAGCCTATACTTCCTTATATTGCTCACTTCCGTATTTTGTATTGCCTAAGCTTATTATTGGACTCCTTCCAAGAAAGTTTGGTCACCAAAGATATTAGGGAACAGAAAAGTATTCTCCATACATTGTAAGCAGTTGATAAATATTTGTCTAATTTAATTGGTATTTAGGGTAAAAGTACCAAATAGTTGTATGTTATCTATTTTTTCTAATTTTAAGCTTATTTGTTTTAGGAAATCCTGGTTCATTTCATTAATCTGCCTATTTTGATGAAGTTACTTTATGGATTATTTTAGTTGTTTGAAGTTACTCTAATTTGAATTCTTTTTCATGATATATAAACTCAAAATGTTAAGCCTTGGGGCTGTAATTTTAGATGTATAGATCGAAGTTATGTTCCAGATGTCCCCTAAAATACAACTGGAGGCATTTGACTAGTGAAAGAGCACTGAATTTAGTTTCAGGTAATCTACATATTGGCCCTGTCTCAGAAGTGCCTCTACCTCCAAAATTCTATGATTCTTGAGTTGTTCCATTCATTTGGTGATTTATTGCCAACTTCAAATTCTTCTAGAAAATGGTGGGCTTTAGGTAAACTGAATTCACATATGATCCACTAAGCTTCATTTTAGATCATTCATGTCCTCAGACCTTCTGTAGAAGGTGCTAATAAATAACATGTAAATCCAAAATAATACTTACTTAGATTTTTTTTTTAAGTTCTTCATTACGATTCTTAAATCTCAAGAGTTCCAAGACTGAAATATTCTTGGTAGATTGCCTGTCTACTTAATCTCTTTTTGTAGTCGTAAACATCCTCAGTGATGTCTTTGATTAGCTGATATCTTAATGTTATGCTACAATATCCTTATAGCCACCATGACTTGTTAAAATACCCATTGGGTAACTTGCAGTTTTGGTTCCTCTGGAATGTGATATTCCATAGTGATAGGACAATAAGATTTGGAGCTAGAAGAGACTTTAAAAGCACTTATTTAAATCATCTCCTTTTATAGATGAGGAACTTGAGATCTAGTGCAGTTAATTTGTATCACTGAGGATATATTGCTGTTTTTTATGTTTTTTATCATTTTTATTTAATATTTTAGTTTTCAACATGGATTTACACAAGATTATGAGTTACAAATTTTTTCCCCATTTCTACCTTCCCACCCATTCCAAGATGATATATATTCTAATTGCCTTGTTCCCACTCTCTCACCCCCCCATCCCCTTTTCTCTTACTTTCTTGTAGGGCAGGATAGATTTCTATGCCCCATTCCCTGTATATCTTGTTTCCCAGCTGTATGCAAAAAACTTTTTTTTTTTTAAGCATCTGCTTTTATAACTTTGAGTTCCAGATTCTCTCCCCTCTTCCCTTCTCACCCACCCTCCCTAGGAAGGCAAGCAATTCAGCATAGATCATACCTGTATGATTATGTAAAACACTTCCACAATGCTCATGTTGTGAAAGGCTAACTATATTTCCTTCCATCCTATCCTGTCCCCCTTTATTCAATTTTCTCCCTTGACCCTGTCCCTTTTCAAGTGTTTGCTTTTGGTTGCCTCCTCCCCCTATCTGCCCTCCCTTCTATCATCCCCCTCTTTTTTTTAATCCCCTTCCCCTTATTTCCCTGTGGAGTACGATACCCAATTGAGTGTGTATGTTATTCCTTCCTCAAATTGAATCCCATGAGAGTAAGATTGACTCATTCCCCCTCATCTGCTCCCTCTTCCCTTCCAATAGAACTGCTTTGTCTTGCCACTTTTATGCAAGGTAATTTACCCCATTCTATCTCTCCCTTTCTCCTTCTCTCAGTGTATTCCTCTCTTACCCCTTAAATTTATTTCATGTTTTTAGATATCATCCCTTCATATTCAACTTATCCTGTGCCATTCCCTTCAACTCCCCTAATACTGAGAAAGGTCTCCTGAATTACACACATCATCATTCCATGTAGGAATGTAAACACAACAGTTCAGCTTTAGTAAGTCCTTTATGATTTCTCTTTCTTGTTTACCTTTTCATGCTTCTCTTGATTCTTTTATTTGAAAGTCAAATTTTCTATTCAGCTCTGGTCTTTTCACTGAGAAAGCCTGAAAGTCCTTTATTTTATTTAAAATCCATAGTTTCCCTTGGAGCATGATACTCAGTTTTGCTGGGGAGGTGATTCTTGGTTTTAATCTTAGCTACTCTGATCTCTGGAATATCATATTCCAAGCCCTTAGATCCCTTAAGATAGAA
>JAQQSZ010014492.1:0-11501 GCA_028646595.1 Phalanger gymnotis
GTGGGGGGGGGAGGAAATGGGGAGAAAAATTGTAATTCAAACGCCTGTGAAAAATCAATGCTGAAAACCAAACATGTTAAAAATAAATTAAAATTAAGAACATCCCATTCTTAAATAGACTTTATTAGACCTAGAATGTTCTCAAATTATATTCCAACATATAATTCCTCTCTCTTGAGACCTTTGACCTAGTAGATGTTTTAATAAATGCTTGGTGACTTCATTTTCTGAGCCACACTCCTAGAAAAACTACCTACACTCACTGCCTCTACTTTCTTTCCTCTTACTCAATCCTCGACCTTTTGCATTATAGCTTCCAACTTCATCATTTAAGTGGAACTTCTCTCTAGAATTGACAATGATCTCTTAATCCTCAAATCTGATGCATTTTCTCAGTCCTCATACTTCTCAATGCATCTGATGCATCTGACACAGCCTATTGCCCTCTCCTCCTGACAACTCTTACCTGTTTTGTGATTTTTTTGATGGTGTGAGAGGGGGCTGGTTGGAACACTATTCTCTCTGGCTTCTCAATCTGCCCAAGTAACCAATTCTTTTTCAATCTTCTGTGCTGGCTAATTATCCATATCAGGTCTCTTAACTGTGGATGTTCCAAGAGGTTTAATTAAAAGCCTCCTTCTCTTCCCAATCTTCTCTTTGTTAATTTCATCTGCTCCAATGGCTTTAGCTATTAACTCTATGCAGATGAATCCCAAAATCTAAACATCCAGCTTCTAAAAGGCCAAAGGCCTACTGGACATTTCAAGATGGATATGCCAGAAAAATCTTAAGCTCAACATGCGTAAAACTGAATTCACTAATTTTGTCCAAAAATCTAAAAGACAAATGACAAATACAGAGAAACATGGAAAGACTGACATGAATTGCTGCAGAATGAGGTAAGCAGAAATACAAAAGCTATACACAATGACTACAATAATGTAAATGGAAAGAACAAACACAAATCAAAAAAAATGTGAAATTAGAAAGAACAAGCATGGTTCCAAAGAAGATAAATGAGAAGATACTCTCACTAAACTCCCTTAGAGAGTTGGGGAGGTGTATGGGTGTACTTCTGTGCATACAGCATACCACTGTATATATTTTCAGATTTTTTTTCATTTCTCTTCTTCATGTCTTTAAAAATATTCTTTGTTATACTGCATGGTTCTGATAGAGATGGAGAGAGAGAAAAATATTAATAGAAATTCTGGTAATAAAAATTAAAAAGCAAAATAAGTCAATAATTTTCATTTTTAAATTCACACTTGATCCAGAGATCCCATTACTCTGCATATACCTCAAGAAAGTTATGAACAGAAAGCCTCTGTATACATGAAAATATTTTTACAAGCACTTTTTATGGTAGCAAAGAACTTGAAACAATTGATGCCCATCAACTGGGAACTCTTAAAATATGATAGGCAAATGAAATAGAATATTAATGATATTTAAGAATAGATGGACAGAAAGAAGGATGCAAAGACACAAAGGGAAGGAAAGTGGAATAGGCAGTACAAGGAAAACAATACACGCTATGATTACCACATTGTAAATGGAAAGAAAAGCAAGCATAAATAATTGAAAATTAAAAAATGATAAACCTTTAGCAAATACAACTTAAAAGAACAGAACAGAAAATCAAGAAAATAGCAAATGAGTCAAGTAAAATTACATCAAAACCAGAAGAAATGAAAAGAATGATGAGAACATATTATACAGGTATATGTTAACAAAACTGAGAACATAAAAGAAATAGAGGAATACTTTCAAAAATACAAAACACCCAAACTGTCAGAAGATCAGATAGAGATCTTAAATAAAACAATCTCAGAAAAGGAAACAGACCTAGATGTAAAAGAACTACCAAAGGGGGAAAAAAAAGGATCCAAGTCAATCCACAGAAGAATTCTATCAAACTTTTAGAGAACAATTAGTATCAATTCTTGACACATTATTCTGAAAAACTAAGAAAGAACTTTACTAGTACCATTTTATGAGATAAATATAGTCCTATTGTCTAAACCAGGGAGAGATAAAACAGAAGGAAAATGATAGGCCAATATAATTAATAAGTATTCACTTAAAACTTTTCAACAAAATCTCTATCAAGCAGACTATATAGCAACTTATGCAAGAAATCATTCATTATGACCAAGGATGATTTATAACAGGGATGAAAGGATGGTTCAACATTAGGCAAATAAGCAACACAATTAATCATGCCAAAACATCCAAAATCAAATTATTGTCACAAGAGTTACAGAAAAGGCCTAGACACAGTACCACATTCATTAATGCTAAAAACACTACAAATCTTGGGCCTCTTTTTGACATCATAAGGAGCATCTTATCTAAAACCAAAAGGAAGTATCTTATGTAATAGGAATACATTAGAACCTTTTCCATTAAATAAGAGAGTGAAGCAAACAGGCCCACTTTCCGCACAATTATTCGATATAGTTTTGGAAATATGGCAACAAGAGAAAGAAATTAAAGGCATAAAATAAAGGTAAAAAGGAGATAAAAGTATTCCTACTTGCTAATGACATAACGGTATGTTTGGATAAAACTAGGAAATCAGCAAAAATATTGGCACAATAGTTTTACCAAAGTTGTAAGCTACAAACTAAACCCTTGAAAATCAAAATCATTTTTATGTAATAACAAAATACAAGAAGCAATAATAGGAATGAAAATCCCATTCCAAATAACAAAAAAAAAAAAAAAAAGAAAGAAAAAAGAAAAAATTTCAGTGGATCAACCTACCAAAGCACACAAAAGACTCATATAGATTTAATCACCAAGTGTTCCTTAAAGAAGTAAAGAATTTAAATTACCAGAGGAATATTCAATCCTAGACTAGTCCTTGGCTAAAGAGAAGGGGTACATTTGCTTCACACCCATATTTATCAGAAAGGGTACTGGTGCCAACATAATAATAATGACAATGGTACCAAAGTTAATTTAAACATTTACTACAATACTAATCAAAACAGCAAGGGGGTACTTTATAGAACTTGATAAAATAATATTGAAAATCATTTGGAAAAGCAAAAGATACAGAATATGAGAGGAAAGGATGAAAGGAAATAGGGATGAAAGGGGGATAAAATTTCCAGACCTCAAAGAATATTATAAAACAGCAGTCATCAAAACCATTTGGTACTGGTTAAAAAATAGAAACAGATCAATGGAACAGACCAGACAAAGGAGAATCAAAAACAAATGGAACTCAGAAACCCCGTATTTGATAAAGAGGAAAACATAGATTATCTATAAAAAAAAAAACACAACTCAGTATTTGATTAAAAACTGTAGGTAAAATTAGAAAGCATTCTGACAGAAATTAGGCTTAGAATACCACCTTACACAAGAATCCACAATATATTCTAAATGCACATGACTTTAATATTAAACCTCATACTATAAAAAAAATTAGAAGAGAAGCAGATTATATAAATTCTCCTGGTCTGGGTAAGAGACATATTCTTTTTTTTCTTCTCCCAATGTTTAATATTTTATTTCTTCCCCAATTACAAGTAAAAAGTTGTTAATGTTTCTTAAAATTCTGAGTTCCAAATTCTCTCTTTTCCTCCTCTCCACCTTCATTGAGAGGGCAAGCAATACGAAATATAAATTTGCAGTCATGCAAAACATTTCCATGTTATACTGTGTATACTGTGAAAAACACACACACGACACAATAAAGAAAGTATTTAGAAAGTATGTTTTGATATATGCCTAGACTGTATCAGTCCTTTCTTTGAAAATTTATAGCATTTTTCATCCTAAGTCCTTAGGAATTGTCTTAGATAACTGTATTACTGTGAATAGTCACTTGCAGCTGATTAACATCATTTTAGTCTCTCCAAGTTTTTCCTAGAGCATCCTGCTTGTCATTTTTTATGGCACAATAACATTCCATCACAATCATATATCACGACTTGGTCAGCAATTCCCCAACTGATGGACATCCTCTCAATTTCTAATTCTTTGCCACTACCAAACTACCAATTACCAAAAGAGCAGTTATAAATATTTAGGTACACGTAAGTCCCTTTCCTTTTTATTTTTTATCTCTTTTGGATACAGACCTAGTAGTGGGTTGCTGGATCAAAGGTTGTGCACAATTTTATAGCCCTTTGGACATATTTCCAAACAGCTCTCCAGAATGACTGAATCAGTACACAACTCCAACAGTGCATTACTGTATCAATTTCCCCACATCCCTACCAACATTTGCTATTTTCCTTTTCTGTCATATTAGTCAATATGATAGGTGTGGGGTGGTACCTCAGTGTTGTTTTAATTTGCATTACTTTAATCAATAGTGATTTAGAGCATTTTTTCCTACGACTATAGATAAGTCTGATTACTTTGAAAACTGCCTGTTCAAATCCTTCGACCATTTAGCAACTGGTTTTTTTTTATTGACTCAGTTCACTATATATTTGAAAAATAAGGCCTTTATAAAGCAGAGATACCTGCTGTAATTTTTTTCATTTCCCTCTATCCTACTCCCCAACCCTGTTTATCCTTTCTCCCTATCTATCCTCAAAAATATTTTGCTTTTGACTACTGCTTCCTCCAAATTGCCCTCCCTTCTATAAACACCCCCTTTCTCTTCCTACCTTCCTATGGGTAAGATAGATTTCTATACCCAATTGAATTAAGAGACATATTCTAAACTAAAGAAGAGATGGAAGCAATTAATTAGAAAAGATAGAATAGATAACTCTGTTTATACGCAACTGAAAAGCTTCTACATAGACAAAATTAATATGCCTAGAATAAGAAAGCAGCTGGATAGTGCTATAGAGAGAATGCTGGGCCTGGAGTCAGAAAGACTCCTCAAGTTCAAATCTGACCTAAGACATTTAATAGCTATGTGACTAGGCAAATCATTTAATCCTGTCAGTCTCAATTTCCTCATCTGTAAAATGAGCTGAAGGAAATGGCAAACCAAGCTGGTATCCTTGCCAAGAAAACTCCAAATGGGGTTATGAAGAGTCAGATATGACTGACATGACAATGACAGGATAAGAAGGGAAATGGTTGAATGGAACGAAAAACCTTCATACTGAATTTCTCTGATGAGGTATTGATATCTAAAATACATATGAACATGACTAATGTGGAAATATGTTTAACATGAGTGCACATATATAACCTATATCAGATTGCTTGCTGTCTTGGGGAGGGGAAGGAAGAAAAATTTGAAACTCAAAATCTTGTTAAAAAACATACATGTTGAAAACTACCTTTATATGTAATTGGAAAAAATAAAATACTATTTACTAAAAAACAAAAAAGGCAAAAAAAAAATATGAACAATGTTTCTGCATGTGTGTATAGGACTAACAGCCATTCCCCAATAAGTAAGTGATTAAAGTAAATGAACAAACAGGTGAAAAGATTTGCAAAGTATTCAAAACCACATAAAAAATGCTCCAAGTCAGTAATAATAAGAGAAATGCTAATCAAAACAACCCTTAACCTCATACTCTGCACACTGTTGGATTGTTGGTAGAGCCATGAAATGGTACAACCATTTTGGAAAACAATTTGGAATTATGCAAATAAAGTGACTAAAATGCCCATAACCTTTGAACCAGAAGCTCCCACCATTACTAGGCTTAGAGCCCAAGAAAGCTTTCAATAAGAAAAAAGTCCCCATATGCTCCAAAATATTTATAGTATCACTTTTTGTACTACTATAGAATTGGAATCAAAGCTAAGAAAAGGAATCAAGGGAGAAGCTCATCAACTGGGAATGGCTAAACAAATTGTGGTACGTGAATATAATGGAATATTACTGTGCTATAAGAAATAGTGTGGATGCTGAATACAGAGAAGCATGGAAAAATCTGTATGACAGAATGAGGTTAAGTAGAACCAAGAAAATAATATACACAGTAACTAAAACAATGTAAATGGAAAGAGCAACTATATACCAAAAAAAATCAAAAGTAAATATATCAAAATTATGAAGATCAGGTAAGGCTTAAGTGAAGAGATATGAAAAAGTACCCCCAAACCAATGCCTCATGAAGGTGAGAAGTCCACAGATGCATACACATTGAACATGTTTCTGGACTTCTTGAATGTGTTGATTAGTTGTACTATTTCCCCCCTTTCTAATGAATACTATTTTTTGTATGGAAAGACTCTCTGGGGAGGTTGAAAAAAAGGGATTACTAAGGATAAACGGAATGATGAAAGAAACTGAATATAGCTATAAAAACCTGTTCAAAAAAAGAAATTATGTATCAGACAAGTATAGAGAAGCAAGACGATATAAAAAACAAAGACATCAATACGAACTGATTTTGAAAACTGTGTGTTTGGTAGGCATCTCAAACACAGCACCTCTAAAACAGAGCTCATTACCTTCTCCCATAAACTCTACCCTACTAAGAATTTCCCTATTATAGTTAAGGGCACCACTATTCTTCCGGTCACCCACGTTCCCAATCTCAGTGAGCACAGGTTTTACCAGGTTATTCTCTGCTCAATAAATTCTAAGGGCTCTCTATTACAAACTCCAGGATCAAATATAAGTTGCTTATTTGGCATTAAAGTTCTTCACAACCTGACCTCTTCTCACATTTCCAATCCTCTTATAGTACACTCTCTTCTCCACATTCCACAATCCTACATTGCCCTATTTATTTTTCCTCACATTCAAAACTCTGACATTCCTAGAAATTTTCATTTTGAATTTTCTTTCAGGAGTTGATAAGTGAATTCTCATTTCCCTTTACTCTCTTGAAATAGATTTAGGCAGTTTTCTGATTTCTTGAAATATGATATGCTAATTCTTTTCTGTTGGGGGGGGGGCGGGTATGACTTTCAGGAAGTCCAAAGATGGTGGAATTTGAATCCAGTACCTATTAATTGAGAGCTACTGTTCTTTCCACTTTAACCTATCATTTTTATTAAATACCTACGATTGTATAACTGGGCAGATAAATAGCATAGAATGGACAGAGTACAGCCCTGGAGTCAGGAACACCTGAGGTCAAATCCAGTCTCAGACACTTAGTTAGCTGTATGATCCTGGGCAAGTCACTTAACCCTGTTTTCCTCAGTTTCTTCATTTGTAAAATGAGCTGTAGAAGGAAATGGCAAACCATTCCAGCATCTTTGCCAAGAAAATCCCAAAAGGGGGCATAAAGAGTTGGATATGACCTATCAACTAAAGAAAAATTATGCATAAATAAGTCTTTGTACTCTAGATGCAAAGAAAAATAAATTTAAGAAGTATCTGCTTTAAAGGGGTTTATATTCCAAAGCAGTAGTGGGAAGGAAGTCTAAGTTGCATAATATCAAGTAAGAGCTATAATAATAAAATGAATTTGGAATACATATTATTCAGTTTAAGTAGCTAAAATGATTTTAGTTTGATTTTTAAAAAATATCTATTTGAATTAATAATTTTAAGAGGAAATAGAGTTAATCGTAAAGTCCTTTTAAAAGAAAAGTTTATATACTAAAGGTTACTCAAAAAAATTTCCAGATTAGCCATGTTACAAGAGAAAACACAAAATAAAATGAAAAATTTTTTGTTTTTCTTTTTTGGAAAGCATGCTTCCATCTGCATTCAAATCATCAATTCTCCCTCTGAAGATAAATAGCATTTTTCATTGTGGGTCCTTTGGAATTGTCTTAGGTCATTATCTTGATCAGAGTACCTAATCCCTTTACAATTGATCATATTTAAAATACTGCTATTAATACATAAAAACAATCTCCAAGTACTGCTCGCTTCATTTTGCATACAGTTCATACAAGTCTTGCCAAGTTTTTTTGAGCTGCCTGCTCATCATTTCTTATAGCAGAATAGTACTCCATTACAATCACATAGCACAACTTGTTTAGCCATTCCCCAACTGATGGGTATCCCCTCAATTTCCAATTCTTTGCTACCACAAAAGGAGCTGTCATAAATATTTTTGCACATATAGGTCCTTTTCCTTTGCTGGACCAATGGGTATACACAGTTTTAGAGTTCTTAAAACAATTTTAGTAATTTCTCTCCCCAAAGTGATCATTCAGTTCCAAATTGTTCTGTACAATGGCTGAACTAGTTCACAACTACATCAACAATGCATTAGTGTCTCAATTTTTCAACATCCATTCAGGCATCTGTTATTTTCCTTTTCTGTGATGCCAGACAATCTGATAGGTATAAGGTGGTATCTCGAAATGGTTTTAATTTGTTTTTCTCTGAACAGAAGTAATTTAGAGCATTTTTTCATGTGACTATTGGAATGGCTCTTATTGTTAGAAATTTGGCTTGTTCCCAATATACTGGAGAAAATGAGGGCTTTATCAGAGCAACATGCTGCAAAAAAAAAAATTCCCAAGTTTCTTGCCTTTGTTCTAATTTTGGCCACATTGGTTTTCTTTGTGCTTCTTAGTATCATGTAATCAAAATGATCTATTTTTATTTCATGTAATCCCCTGTCTCTTGTATGGACATAAACTCTTCCCTTGTCCATAGATGTGAAACGTATTTTTTCCATGCTCCCCTAATTTACATATTATATGTTTTATGTATAAATTATTTGTCCATTTTGATCATATCTTGGTATACAGCATGAGATGTTGGTCTAGCAGGGGTGGGGAATCTGTGGCCTCAAGGCCACATATGGCCCTCTAAGTCCTCAAGTGTGGCTCTTTGACCAAATCCAAAGTTCACAACAAATCCCCTTAATAAAAAACATCTGTTTTATAAAACTTGGACTCAGAAAAGGTCACACCCAAGGACCTACACATGTGGCCTCAAGGGCATAAGTTCCTCACCTCTGGTATGCCTTAGTTTCTGCTAAACTGCTTTCTAGTTTTCCCAGAAATTTTTGTCAAATGTTGAGTTCTTAACTCCAAAATTTAGATGTTTGGGTTAAGAAACACTAGATTACTACAGTCATTTACTACCCTGTATTATATACCTAATCTATTCCATTGATCTACCACTTTATTTCTTAGCCCACAGCAGATAGTTTTGATCATTACCACTCTGTAATGCAGACTGAAAACTGGAACTGCTAGGCCCTCTTCAAAGTTCTTCACTGATTCCCTTGATATTCTTGACCTTTTGTTGTTCCTAATGTATTTTGTTACTATTTTTTCTAGCTCTAAAAAATAATTCCTTAGTCGTTTGATTGGTATGGCACTGAATAAGTAAATTAAGTAGAATTGTCATTTTTATTATATTGGCTAAGCCCGCCCATGAACAATTAATATTTCTCCAAATGTTTAGATCTTTCTTTATTTGTGTGAAAAGTGTTCTGTAACTGTGTCCATATAATCCCAAGGTTTGTCTTTGGCAGGCAGACAGGTATATTGTCTACAGATATTTTAAATAGAATTTCTCTTTCTATCTTTTGCTGCTAAATTTTGCTAGCAGTATATAGAAATGCTGATGATTACTTTGGGTTTATTTTATATCTTGCAATTTTGCTGCAGTTGTTTCAACTAGCTTTTTAGTTGATTCTCTAGAATTCTCTAAGTATACCATCAAAGCTTCTGCAAAGAGATTCCAGCACAACACTGAATGATAGTGGTGACAATGGACATTCTTGTTTCACCTCTGATCTTATTGGAAAGGCTCTATCCCCATTATAGATAATGCTTGCTGATGGTTTTAAGATAGATACTGCTTATTATTTTTAGGAAAGATATTAATTCCTATCCTTTCTAATGATTTTAGTAGTAAGAGATTTCTGTATTTTGTCAGAGGCATTTTCTGCTTCTACTGATGTAATAATATGATCTTTGCTTATTTCATATAATTTGACAAATTTGATTTGTTATTGTCCTGCATTCCTGATACAAATCCCACCTGGCCATAGTGTAATATAATATACTTTATAATAAACTGCTATAATCTTGAAAGTATTTTATTTAAAAATTTTATAATAATATTCATTAAGGAAATTGGTCTATAATTTTCTTTCTCTTTTTTTGCTCTCTTTGGTTCAGGTATCATATCCATATTTGTGTTACAAGAGGAATTTCATAGGATTCCTTTACCTATTTTATAAAATAACTTACATAGTATTAGGCTTGACTTTTCCTTAAATTTTGCTAGAATTCACTTGTGAACCAATCTGGTCTTGGGGATTTTTTTTTTCCTTAGGGAATTCATTAATGACTTCTTCAATTTCGTTTTCTAAGATAGGATTATTTTCCTATTTTCTCTTCTCTTAATCTGGGCAATATATATTTTTGTAAATATTCATCTGTTTTACTTAGATTGTCAGTTTTACTGCCACATAATTGAGCAAAATAATTCCTAATAATTGCTTTAATTTCATCTAAATTGGCAGTGCACTCACCCATTCCATTTTTAATAATAACCTATCTATTTTATTTTATTTTTTATAAAATTAGCTCCTGGTTTTATTTATTAGTTCAATGGTTTGGGAGATTGGTTATTTTACTTTCAGTTTTGTTAATCTCTCCTTTGATTTTTCAGGATTTCTACCTTGATATTTAAATAGGGATTTTAAATTTATTCTTTTTCTGGTTTTTCTAGTTGCATGTCCAATTTATTGATCTGTTCTTCCTCTCTTTTATTGTTACATGCATTAAGAGATATAAAATTTCCACTGATTATTGCTTTGGCTGGATCTCACTAATTTCAGATAACTGTCTCACTGTTGTCATTCTCTTAATGAAATTATTGATGGTTTCTATGATTTGTTCTTTAGCCCACTTATTCTCTAGGATTAAATTAGTTTCCAATTAGCTTTTAATCTATGCTTCCATGGCCCTTTATTGAACATAATTTTTGTTGCATTATAGTCTAAAAAGGGTGCATTTAATATTTCTGCTTTTTGCATTTGATTGCATTTGATTTTATGCCAGTCAATGCATTTTCAATTTTTTATGCCGGTCAATACATGCTCAGTTTTTGTGGAGGTGGTATGTAGTGCTAAGGAAAAAAAAAAGTATACTCCTTTCTCATTCCATTCAGACTTCTCCAGAGATCTATCATATCTAACTTTTCAAAGATTCTATTCATCCCCTTGACTTCTTTCTTATTTGTTTCATGGTTACATTTATCTAGCCCTGAGAGGGGAAGGCTAAGGTCCCCACTACTAGAGTTTTTCTTTCCTTTTTTTAAATTTTTCTTTTTTTAAATTTTTTAATTTTTTTTTAATTTTATTTAATATGTTGCTTTTCACAGGAGTTTGAATTACAAATTTTCTCCCCATTTCTACCCTCCCCACTCCAAGATGGTGTATATTCTGATTGCCCTGTTCCCTAGTCAGCCCTCCCATCCTCTTTTTCCTTCCTTTCTTGTAGGGCAAGATAAATTTCTACGCCCCATTGCCTGTGGATCTTATTTTCTAGTTCCATGAAAAAAAATTTTTTTTAACTTTTGAATATCTATTTTTTTAAAACTTTGTGTTCCAAATTCTCTCCCCTCTTCCCTTCCCATCCACCCTCCCTAAGAAGTTCAGTAATTCAACATGGGCTACATACGT
>JAQQSZ010014493.1:0-11501 GCA_028646595.1 Phalanger gymnotis
AAGCAGTTCTGTAGGAAGAGAAGAGATGGCAGGTGAGGGAGAATGAGTGAATCTTGCTCTCATCAGATTTGAACCGAGGAGGGAATACCATACATACTCAATTGGGTATCTTACCCCACAGGAAAGAAGGAGGAAGAAGATAAAAAAGGGGGGGATGATAGAAGGGAGGGCAAATGGGGGTGGAGGTAATCAAAAGCAAACACATTCAAAAAGGGACAGGGTCAAGGGAGAAAATTCAATAAAGGGGGATAGGTTAGGAAGAAGCAAAATATAGTTAGTCTTTCACAACATGAGTATTGTGGAAGGATTATACCTAATGATATGCATGTGGCCTATGTTGAATTGCTTAACTTCTTAGGGAGGTTGGGTGGGAAAGGAAGAGGGGAGAGAATTTGGAACTCAAAGTTTTAAAAATAGGTGTTCAAAAACAAAATAAAAGCTTTTGCATGCAACTAGAAAATAAGATGCACAGGCAATGGGGCGTAGAAATTTATCTTGCCACACAAGAAAGGAGAGGAAAAGGGGATGGGAGGGGAGTGGGGTAACAGAAGGGAGGTCTGCCTAGGGAACAGGGCAACCAGAATATACGCCATCTTGGAGTGGGGGGAGGGTAGAAACTCTTGTGAAAATCAATGCTGAAAACTAAATATATTAAATAAAAAAATATTTTTTTTTAAAAAGAAGCCGCTAGATCTTGTATTGTCTTGATTGTGTTTCCACAATACTTAAATTGTTTCTTTCTGACTGCTTACAATATTTTCTCCTTGACCTGGGAACTCTGGAATTTGGCTACAATATTCCTAGGCATTTTCTTTTGGGGATCTTTTTCAAGAGGCAATTGGTGGATTCTTTCAATTTCTATTTTACCTTCTGGTTCTAGAATGTCAGGACAGTTTTCCTTGATTATTTCTTGAAAGATGATGTCTAGGCTCTTCTTTTGATCATGGCTTTCATGTAGTACAATATTTGTAAAATTATCTATCCTGGATCTATTCTCCAGGTCAGTGTTTTTTCCAATGAGATCTTTCACATTGTCTTCCATTTTTTCATTCTTTAGGTTCTGTTTCATAATTTCTCGATTTGCCATAGTCATTACCTTCCACTTGCTACATTTTAATTTTTAAGAAAGTATTTCTTCAGTGGTCTTTTGGACCTCATTTTCCATTTGACTAATTCTGCCTTTTAAGGCATTCTTCTTCTCGTTGGCTTTTTTGGAGCTCTTTTGCCATTTGGGTTAATCTATTTTTTAAGTTGTTATTTTCTTCAGTATTTTTTGGGTCTCCTTTAGCAAGTCATTGACTTGTTTTTTATGATTTTCTTACATCACTATAATTTCTCTTCCCAATTTCCTCTATTTCTCTTACTTGCTTTTCCAAATCCTTTTTGAGCTCTTCTGTGGCCTGAGACCAATTCATATTTTTCTTGGTGGCTTTTGATGTAGGCTCTTTGACTTTGTTGGCTTCTTCTGGCTATATGTTTTGATCTTCTTTGTCATCAAAAAAATATCATTCTAGAGTCTTAGTCTTTCCCTGCTTGCTCATGTTCCCAGCCCACTACTTGACCCTTAAGCTTTTTATCAGGGTATGACTGCCTTCAGATTGGTGAGTGCTTTGTCCCAAGCTTCAGGGGTCTTGCACTGCTGTTTTCAGAGCTACTTATACACAGCAAGCTCTGCCACAGCAGTGTTCCTTCTCCCCCAAGAACCGCCAACCACGACCAGGACCCAGGTCCAAGCAAGGCAAAGCAAGAGAGTCCTGCCTCTGTGCCAGCAAAGCACTCCTTGCATTGATCTGCTGCTTTATTCTTCCCATTGGGTGGGCCTGGGGCCAGAAGCAACCACACCTCCAGCTCTGGAAGTAGCCACGGGAGCTTCACACTGCTGCCACTGCTGTGCCACCTCTGCCGCCCCCTGGGCTGGGGCCAGATGAGAAACTTCTCTCTCCCAGATTCAGAAGTTTTTCCACTGACCTGCTAAGTTGTCTTTGCCATTTGTGTGTTGAGAAACCTGGTAACTGCCACAGCTCAGTGACTCATGGCCCTACAGCCTGTTCCACCTGATTTCCTCAGCACCTGGTCTGTCCTGGTGCAGCCCACACTAGGCTGTGCTCCATTGCCAGCACCATGCTACAGACCCTTCCCAGCAACCATTCTGGCCATCTTGGGCTGGAAACCTGCTTCCCCCTGTTATTTCATGGATTCTTTAGCTCTAGAATTTGCTCAGAGCCATTTTTACAGGTATTTGGAGGGATTTGGGGGAGAGCTTAAGCAAGTACCTGTTTTCCAGCTACCATCTTGGCTCTGCCCCCCTGTTGTTGGATCAGCAGATTTTAACAATCTGAAGATTAAGTTGCCCATAGGGATTCAAGGATGTCAAGTGGAATCCTTGTACTGTTATCAGGGGGCTCTTGGGCAATCTGAACCAATACAGGGAACAAAGAGAGGGATTCCTCCAGGAGTTACAAGAACAGAGATCCATCAAGGAAGCAGTAAATAATGGTTCTAAGTTTACAGAGGAGATCTTGTCTCAATAGATTTACAGGGGATCTGAGCATGAAGAGAAAAGAGTGTTCAACAGAAAGAGGACCAATGAACACCATGTTATAAGACAATCTTGGAACACTGTGAGGTTTTCTGAGACACCAACAACATTCACAGATCCAATAGACATCCATTAGATTCTGCTTTACTCATTAAAACTGAATTAGAAAAAGCAAGGGTAGCAACCATGATGTTTGACAAAGCAAAAGCAAAAAAAAAGATATAATTAAATGAGATAAGCAGAGAAACTACATCTTGCTAAAAGGTACAACAGACAATGAAGTAATATCAATATGAAACATATAGCACCAAATGGTGTAGCAACTAAATTTTAAAGGAAAAGTTAAATGAGTTACAGGAGAAAATAGACACTAAAACCACATTAGTTGAGGACCTCAACTTGCCCCTTTGAGAGCTAGATAAATTTAACCAAAAAATAAACAAAAAAGAAGTTAAAGAGATGAATAGAATTTTAGAAAAGTTAGCTATAATAGTCCTTGGGAGAAAATTGAATGGGAATAGAACGGAATAAACCTTTTTTCTCAGCCTACACAAAAACTGACCATGTATTAGGGAATTACGAAATCTCACAATGAAATACAGAAAAGCAGAAATATTACAGAAATACTTTTTAGATCATAATGCAACAAAAAGTACATTCACTAAAGGGCCGTTGAAAGACATATAAAAATTTATTGGAAACTAAACAATCTAATCCTAAAGGATGCATGGATCAAAGAACAAATCATAGCAACAATCAATACTTTTGTTAAAGAGAATGACAACAATTAAACAACCTAACAAAATTGATGGGATGGATCCAAAGCAATAATTAGGGGAAATTTTATCTCTAAACACTCACATCAATAAAATAAAGAACAGATCAGTGAATTGGGCATACAACTAAAAAAAAACTAGAAAAGAAACAAATTAAAAACCCCCAGTTAACCATCAAATTGGAAATCCTGAAAATCAAAGGAAAGATTAATAAAATTCAAAGTAAGAAATCATTGAACCAATGAATAACACTAGGAGCTGGATTTATGATAAAACCAATAAAAGAGACAAACCATTGGTTAATTTGATTTAAAAAAACAAGAAAGAAGAAAACCCAATTACCAGTATCAAAAATGAAAAAGGCGAATTCAGTACCAATGAAGAGAAAATTAAAGTAATTATTAGGAGCTATTTTGCCCAATTATATGCCAATAAATCTGACAATCTAAGTGAAACGATGAATATTTGCTAAACTATAAATTGCCCAGATTAACAGAAGAGGAAATAGAATACTTAAATAGCTCCATCTTGGAAAAAGAAATTGAACAAGCCATCACTAAACTCTGTAAAGTAAAATCCCCAGGACAAGAAGGATTCACAAGTGAATGCTACCAAACATTTAAAGAATAATTAATTCCAATGCTACATAAACTTTTTGGGAAAACAGGTAAAGAAGGAGTCCTTCTAAATTCTTTTTCTGATACAAATATAGTGCTGATACCTAAACCAGGAAGAACTAAAACAGAGAAAGAAAACTAAAGATCAGTTTCTCTAGTGAATATTAATGAATACATTTTAAATAAAATACTAGCAAGGAGATTAAAGCACTGTAAAACAAAGATCATACACTATGACCAGATGGGATTTATACCAGGAATTCAGGGTTGGTTCAATATTAGGAAAACTATCAGTGTAATTAAGCATATCAATAACAAAACCATATGTTTCTCTCTATAGATGCAGAAAAAGTTTTTTGACAAAATATTACACCTATTCTAATTAAAAACACTAGGGAGCATAAGAATAAATGAAACTTTCCTTCAAATGATAAAAAGTATCCATCTAAAAATCATCAGCAAGGATTATCAGTACTGAAGATAAGCTAGAAACCTTCCCATTAAGATCAGGGATGAAGCAAGGTTGCCTACTACCACCACTATTACTTAATATTGTACTAGAAATGCTAGCTATAGAAAGAAGAAAAGAAAAATAAATTAAAGGAATTAGATGAGGAAACAAAACTATCACTCTTTGAAGATGATATAATGGTATATTTAGAGAATCCTAGAGAATCAACTCAAAAAACTATTTGAAATCATTAACAGTCTTATCTGGCAATTCCAAATATGGAAATATGCTTACATGCTTGTGCATACACACACACACACACACACACACACACACACACACACATACATATAAAATTGCTTACCATCTTAGGAGGAGGGAGGAGTACGAGAGAAGAAAGTGGGGAAGGAGAAAATTGAGAATTCAAAAATGTGTTTTAAAAAATAACATTAAAAATTATCTTCACATGTAACTGGAAAAAATAAATTCCTATTTAACATTTGTTTATAAGTAACCCCTTAAAGATAGCCTGAAATTTGATTATGTCTGCTTCTGGATCTTCATGAAATTTGAATGTCTCTTCTCCAGGTAGACAGATCAGAGGGACTGAAAGACTAGGTTCCTGATCATGGCCATCTTGTCAGGCTGTGATGGATTAAGTATAAGCCTTTCTTGAAGAAGGAAGACACTAGCTATGGGGCCCTAGCGTACTAGAGAAATTAAATCTCCAGTTAATTGAGGAGAATAGGATGAGGGTACAGAGGGTAGGGAAGGTTAGTCAGTGGTAGCAGATGATAGAGTAGCTGACAAGGATTGCAAAGGAGCAGGAGAGGGAGCAGATAGAAGATACCCACAGATTTGTCTGGCATATTCAATCAGAAAGGCAAGCCCAACACAAATAGTATTCTACCTTGTTTTCATGTTTGTCTCCTATAGCTAGCCTTTTAAATCTTTTCATTTTCAATACTCAGAGATGACTCAGGGAAACATTGATATTTGTTTTCACATATTTGGGGTCTATCATGTAGAAGAGGAATTGGGATTTTTTGTTTTGTTTTGTTTGGACCCATAGAGAAGAACCAGATGAAAATTGCAACCAGGCAAGTTCAAGATTGATTTCAGAAAGTTTCTATCAACTAGAACTATGCATAAATAAAATGGGCTGCATCAGTACATAGTGTGTTTCTTTTTAGTAGAGGTCTTCAGGTAGAGTCTGGATAACTACATGCCAAACATGTTGTAATGAACTGGATTAGGTGACTTCTAAGGTCTCTTTCTCCTCTAATATTCAGAGATTCTATGATCTTTGGAAAAATGTGGACTAGAATCCAATGTTATAAGAAGGAATTTTGACTTTGAAGCAACACAAATGGTGCACATTGCCACACTGAGCAGCGTAAACACATCACAGACCCATTATAATATCAAAGTACTGACATCACTAGAGGCATTTGCATTTTCATCAAATCAGACTATCAGATTTATAAGTCTTTCAGACCAACCCATGTCTGATATAGGTATTCCTTATTTATCATTCTTGACAAGTAGCTATCTCTACTCTGAATGAAGAAATGGAGAGCTCACTACCTCTTGAGGCAAGCTACTTATTTTGGACAATGCTTACAATTTTCTTTTTGTTCTTACATATGAAGACAAAATCCATTAATAAGCTTCTTTGCAACAATTTGTTTACAACAAATTTCTTACATGTCATTCAAGGTTCTTGGCAGGAGATAACATTCTAAAATTTTTCATTTTCTACCATTAAAAGTGTACTTAGAGAGGGCAATAATACAGACATCTAAATGCTTGAAACAGACTGGTTCTGTCTTATCAATTTCAGTGTCTTTGCTTGTGGAAAGGGGAAAAGGGAATTAGCTCAGTGCTTTCACAAATATAATTTCATTTGATTCTCACAACAATCCCAAGAGGTAAGCACTATCATTATCTCCCTTTCGTAGTTGAGGAAGGTTAAGTGACTTGCCCAGAATCACATAGACACAATAAGTATGAGCCTGATTTGAACTCAATTCTTTCTGATTTCAGGAACAGCATTCTATCCTCTGCACCACTAGCTTCCTCTTGGTAGGTAACATCTATTAAATTACTGTATGGACCCCTGTAAAATGACCAGAATCACTGAGAGTTATTGTTTTTTTTCTTTTTTGTATTTATTTAGCATTTAATTTTTCCCATTACATGTAAAAACAATTTTTAACATTTGCTTTGAAAATTTTGAGTTCCAAATTCTCTCCTTTCATTCCTTCCCTCCCCACCCCCCACTGAGAAGGCAAGCAATTCCATATAAGTTATGTATGTGTAGTCATGAGAAACATATCCACAAGTCATGTTGTGAAAGAAAACATAGACTAAAAAAAACTCAAGAAAAATACAGTGAAAAAAGTTGTTCCAATCTGATGGATAGCATTTTTCATCCTAAGTCCTTCAGTGTTGCCATGGATCAGTGTATTACTGAGAATGGCTAAGTCATTCACAGCTGGTCATCTTACAATATTTCTGTTACTCTGTACATTTCACTTTGCATCAACCCATGTAAGTCTTTCTAGGTTTTTCTGAAAGTATCTTGCTTATCATTTCTTATAGAACAATACTATTCCATCATAATTACATACCACAACTTATTCAGCCATTCCCCAATTCGTGTGCATCTCATCAATTTCTAATTTTTACTCCCAGAAAACAGCTGCTACAAATATTTTTATACATATAGGTCCTTTTCCTTTTTCTGTTTTGATCGCTTTTGTAGACCTAGTAGTGGTATTGCCATGTCAAAGAGTATGCATGGTTTTATAGCCCTTTGGGGATTGTTCCAAATTGCTCTATAGAATGGTTTAATCAGTTCACAACTCCAACAATATTAAATTAATGTCTCATTTTTCCCATAGTCCCTCCAACATTTGTCATTTACTTTTTCTGTCCTATTATCTAATCAAATAGGTATGAGGTAGTACCTCAGAATTGTTTTAACTTGTATTTTTCTAATCAGTAGTGATTTAGAACATTTTTTCATATGTCTATAGATAGCTTTAATTATTTCATCTGAAAATTGATTTTATCTATTGATTAATTAGGATGACTGGAGATGGACCAGCATTCAATAGGATACCTGGCCCTTTTAGGCTAAGGACTTTACAGGTACTCACGTAGAGTGAGGTAACACCCATTCAATGAATAGGCCTCTTTAAGACATGAATCAAGGGATGACCCCTTTACAAGAAAAAGAAAAAAATCAAGCTGGGACAGGATGATCCTCAGGATTGCTGTTCCAAAGAGAAACAGTAAACATTGACATTCACTCTAAGGCAGGAGGGCTCAGAATATAGGCATTAAGTGGAGCTTGAGCAGGAACCTATTGTGGTCCAATCTATGAGCTGTGGAGTGAACTGGGAGACAGAACTGGGCCATCTCCAGTCATCCTGATTAATATTTGGCCACTGGATCCAGATGGCTCTGGAGGAGAAAGTGAGGCTGGTGACCTTGCACAGCACTCCCTCACTCAAATCAAAGTCAACTGCAAGTCATGTCATCATTTTCCTGATGCCATGGTCCCCTTTGAAAATGAAACACAAAACACACAATATCTATTGATTATTTAGCATTTGGGGAATGGCCCTTATATTTATAAATTAGACACAGTTCTCTATTTGTTAGAGAAATAAGGCCTTTATCAGAGAAACTTGCTCCAATTTTTTTTCACAGTTACTATTGCCAACTGTATTTCCCTCCATCCCATTTCCCCCTACCCCTATTTATTCTATTCTCTCTCTCCTTTCACCCTGTCCATCCTCAGAAGTCTTTAGCTTCTGACTATCCCTTCCCCCAATCTGGCCTCCCTTCTGTCACTTCCTCCCTTCTCTTATCCATTTCCCCTTCTATTTTCCTATAGGGAAAGATAGATTTCTATACACCATTGCTTGTTATCTTATTTTCTAGTTACACGTAAAACCAATTTTTAACATTTGTTTTTAAAACCTTGAGTTGCAAATTTTCTCCCTTCCCTGCTCCCTACTCACTGTCATTGAAAAGTCAAGCAATTTGTTAGAGGTTATAGATGTGTAGTCATGCAAAACACTTCCGCAATAGTCATGCTGTAAAAGACTATATTTCCTTCCATCCTATCCCAGCTCCCATTTATTCTATTCTCTCCTTTCTCCCTGTCCCTCCTCACAAGTATTTGCTTCTGATTACTCCCTTCCCCAATCTCCCCTCCCTTCTATCACCCACTCCTTTCTTATACCCTTTTCCTCCATTTTCCTGTAAAGTAAGATAGATTTACATACCCAATTGAGTGTGTATGTTATTCCCTCCTTAAGCCATTTCTGATGAGAGTAAGGTTTTCTCATTCCCTCTCATCTCCCCCCTCTCCTCCACTGTACAAGCTTTTACTTGCCTCTTTTATGTGAGAAAATTTACACCACTCTCTCTCTCCCTTTCTCCTTCTCCCACTACATTCCTCTCTCATCCCTTAATTTTGTTTTTTAGATATCATGTCTTCATATTCAACACACTGTGTGCCCTTTGTGTGTATAGATATGTGCGTGTATGTGCATGCACTTGTGCATGTGTGTATGTATGTATGTATGTATGTATGTATGTATGTATGTATGTATATTCCCTCCAACTACCATAATAATGAGAAAGGTCTCATGAGTTGCAAATATCACCTTTCCATGTAGAAATGTAAACAGTTCAACTTTAATACCCTTATGATTTCTCTTTCTTATTTACCTTTTCATGCTTTGCTTGTATTTGAAAGTCAAATTTTCTTTTTAGCTCTGGTCTTTTCTCAAGAACACATTAAATTCCTCTACCTCATTGAATGTCAGTTTTCCCTTCATGGATTACACTCAGTTTTGCTGGGTAGGTGATTCTTGGTTTTAATCCTAGCCCTTTTGCCCTCTGGAATATTATATTCCAAGTCATCTGATCCCTTAAGGTAGAAGATGCTAAATCTTGTGTTATTCTAATTATGGTTCCATGATACATGAATTGTTTCTTTCTGGCTCCTTGCAATATTTTCTCCTTGACCTGGGAACTCCAGAATTTGGCTATAATATTCCTGGAAATTTTCCCTTTGGGATCTCTTTCAGGAGGCGATTGGTGGACTCCCTACTAAATTTCTATTTTACACTCTGGCTCCAGAACATCAGGGCAATTTTCCTTGATAATTTCACGAAAGATGATATCTGGGCTCTTTTTTTGCTCATGGCTTTCAGGTAGTCCAATAATTCTTAAATTCTCTCTCTTAGATCTATTTTCCAGGTCAATGGTTTTTCCAATGAGGTATTTCACATTGTCTTCTATTTTTTCGTTCTTTTAGTTTTGTTTTATTGTTTCTTGATTTCTTATAGAGTCATTAGCTCCCATTTTCTCCATTCTAATTTTTAAAGAATTATTTTCTTCAGTGAACTTTTGGACCTCCTTTTCCATTTGATCTGTCCTGCTTTTTAAGGCATGTTTCTTCTCTTCACTGGCTTTTTGGACCTCCTTTGCTATTTGGTCTAGTCTATTTTTTAAGGTGTTATTTTCTTCAGTATTTTTTGGGTCTCCTTTAGCAAGCTGTTGACTCATTTTTCATCATTCTCTTGCATCACTCTCATTTCTCTCCCCAATTTTTCATCTACTTCTCTTACTTGATTTTCGAAATTCTTTTTCAGCTGTTCCCTGGCCTGAGACAAATTTATATTTTTATTGGAGGTTTTACATGTAGGAGCTTTTACTTTGTTGCCTTTTTCTAAGTGTATGTTTTACATTTTTTGTCACTAAAGTAAGTTTCTATAGTCTGATTTTTTTTCCATTGTTTGCTTATTTTCTAGCCTATTAATTGACTTATTAACTCTTTGTTAAGGTAGGGTTGGAAGAGCCCTACTTCCAGTGTGGAGAATGCACTGTCCTAAGCTTCAGGGGTTTTGTGTAGCTGTTTTCAGAGATACTTCTAGGGATCTATAAGTTTTCAGTTCTTCCAAGGTGTTATTAGCTAAGGAGAGGTGTTTAATCCTCTCCTGGCCTGTGCTCTGGTCTGTGAGGGACCATAAGCATTCCTTTTTGCTCTGAAACTGTGAGGACAATTCCCTCTCCACTACTGTCACAATCTCTGCTATGCCAATGCTCTTCTTTGCTCCAGGACTGCCACCCAGGACTGAGTCCCATATACAAGTATGGGCAAAGCAACAGAATCCTGCCTCAGTGCCAGCCAAGAAGCCCTTGTAATCTCTTTCTGATCAATTATTAGCTCAGGAAGCAACTGCTGCTGCTGCCACTCTTGCCACCACTGCTGATTCAGTCACTCCCAAGGCCTGCTCCTGGTTTGCTGGGGCCAGGGCTGTGCTGGGTCCAGGACTGGATTGCACTCCTCTATAACCTAGGTCCAAGAGACCTTTCTTGCTGACATTCTAAGTTGACTTTGCTTTTTGTGGGTTGAGAAGTCTCAAAACCACCACAACTGCCAGTGATTCATTCCCCTGAGGTCTGCTCCAGGTTTGCTGAGGCCTAGTCTGTGTTGGCAAGGCCTGTGTTGGACTGCATTCCTCTCCCAGCCTAGTATAACAGACCTTTCCTGTCGACCTTCCAGGTTGTTTTGGGCTGGAAAACTGTTTCACTCTTTCTTTTGGTGGGATTTGCTGCTCTATAATTTATTTAATGTCATTTTTACAGGTATTTGGAGGGATTGGGGTAGAGCTCAGGAGAGTCCCTGCCTTCAATTCACCATCTTTGCTCCACCCTGAGTTATTACTTTTTCAAGCATGAATGTGCACAAAAATTGAAGCAAAAGAAATGTTCTGACAGCAAGACTGCTGTCTGAAAATGTGGATTTTGATTTAAAAAAAATAATGAGAGAAAATGTACCAATATTCTTGAAATATTAAAATGATGAATCATTAAACTGTTTCCTGAGAAATAGTTTATTCTTTGAGCAGGGAAAAAAAGTCTCCTTTTTGTGTCATATGTACTTCAGCCCCTTACATTACTCTAAAGTGGCAACATCTACAGTCTGCTTTCTCAGTCAAAATGAAGAGGGTATTTGTAATGATCACTCCCCCACACATGCACACTTAAATTTCAGTCCAATTATTTTAAGCTTAAAACAAATATTTCTA